>OMKZ01018296.1:12312-36080 GCA_900302535.1 Neoniphon sammara | reverse complement strand
GTTTACCCCCCCCCCCCCCCCCACCACACACACACACACACACACACACACACACACACACACATCAAGATGAATTGCTAGATGCACTTGAGTTGAAAAGTACAGCAATTAACAGTTCAATGACAAAGACCCTTTTTCTGTTTTTATTAAATCCCTCTAATTGTCCCACAATTACTGGTTGCAGCTCATAGTTTCTGTTCCACTGGTGCCTTTACCTATACAACTGTTTGTCTGCCAGTTGCAGGGTCCCTTCCACTGCCTTGAAACTTGCCTGCAGTCTGCCACATTTGCCTTTTTCTATTCATATCAGTTTACAGCATGGCCGGGACTGTGAAATCTTCCACTTGTTCCACAGCTGCAGCTGCCGAGCAGAGGGGGGGGGGGCGGTTGGCCCAGAAGGGGGCTGACACGCAGAGAGGAGCAGCAAAATGGACTCACCAGCAAAACTGATGTGGAAAAGCACTCACTCATTTCATTTTTGTTTACCCAAAATGTGTAAGATAGCCTTAATGTTCATATGGCATGTTCAGTCAGTCAAGTTCACACTTAGGGATCTTCATACAGCAAAGAGCCTGTGAGTTTTCTCAACCTTTAGCTCCTGCGTGTTAATGCAAAACGAGGCTATATCACACCTCAATTTACCAGGGAAAGCACTCCTCATATGCACTGCCAGCAACTGTAATTTCTTTGTGTGTGCCTCTGAGGGAAAAATGGGTCACAGTTGATTCTTGTCGCTTTTTGTATTAAAAAAAAAATCAACCAAGTGCCTGTGATTTCAAAAAGTAATTTAGTACTGATTTTCCAACTTCAAGGCCATTTGTACTTGTTCAAAAAGTTCTCTGAAGTTTATAAAATTACATGATTGGTAATGAAAATACTACACCCGTGAATGAAAAAAGATCCGGCTAAATAAACCCAGCCCTGCCTCTCAAAAAGAAAAAGAAAAAAAAGATGAATAAAAGCAATTTAAACTTGAAAATGTAAACCATTGACCTGTTGTCCTCAGTGTAATTAAAAAACAGCAGAGGGATTAGTGGATTAATTTACATATCCTGTTCAACTGGATGCTCAAGTGGCAGTAAGAAACACAAGTGGACAGTGACCGTCATTAAAATGCATAGCCACCTAATCAACTGCAACAAAGCAAGGTGTATAAAATAAGACACTGTTATCCACAGTAACCTTGGCAGCATATGGCAACTTTACAGTTTGCAGCTGATAAAATTTTGAAAATCTGCGAGATACAACTGAGTAGCCTACGTTAATGTTACTGACGGATCATTAACAACTCCAATTTTCCGGTGTGCTCTCAACTGAGTCGGGTTTGATTTGCTGTTGTCTTGGAGAAGATGTGATGGAGGGAGATGGCTGCCGTCCTCACAGGAGATGTGACTGTGACTGGCACCACAGCAGCTCCTCCCTGTGGTCAACACTGTGCAGGGACAGAAGCTTTACTGCTGCAGTCCATCTCATGTAAAGATGAAAGTGCATCAGTCATGTTTTAATCAGAAAAAAAGAAAAAAGAAATACACTTATGTGAATAAATGTTTGTCCATTATCTGAGTCAGAGTGGAATATCACTGCTGTAAGTTCACTTATGGGTGAATTTGGTGTCCACAAAGTGAGTTTGTTGCATTGTCAATTGTCAATGAAGCAGTTCATTGCAATTCATTGTCAATGAAGCAGTTTGAGGTTAAGCATTTGAGGTCTCATGGTGTCATTGTTTCTAGCTTTGGCTTAGACTAGTCTCATGCTTACAAATTTCAAAATTTTTTTGGTTTAAATTCTATACAAATACAAATAACCCTTCAACATACTGACAGCTCACATGTTGATAATAACACAATTACTTTAGATGGCACAAGGACAACAAGCCTCACTTTAGTGTAGTAGGTCATACAATCGACAGTAGGCTTAAAATGTGTTGCAAGTTGAAAGCAGCTGAAAGTGCACTACTGCTTGAAAAATGTTTCTTTGTGGAAGAATCACTTGATTATCAATAGCCAATATGTTGGTAGATGGTTACTGGAATAGTTACCAGCTTGTCACTACATTGTTCCACTTTCCTCTTGCGGATCAGTAAGGTTCATTTTATCTTATATAGAAATATTGTTACAAGTAACAACTAGGTGTCTAAACACTAATGAGCAAACAAAATTGCTCCCTAACACAAGAGAAAAAGTATTATGCCAGGAATATGTCATTTATTTGTACTGTAGGCTGCCGCATATGATATCATGATATATGATATATAGGATAATGATCCCATTTTCAAGTTTTGAATCCAGGTTTTGAATGAAATGCTTGTAGTTTTGAATGGCATGTGGGTCCTTGTATTGTATTGTATGAACACTATAGCCTAGCTAGTGCCAGTGAAGAAGTCATTTTATAATCTATCCTTTCAGTGGGATTAGTGCATAATGTATCCCTCTGGTCTAACACAGGCCTTAATATGATATAATGGTACAGGAGAGATAACTTGAGTTATCATTGAAGAGTCTCCTCAGTCTACTATCACAGCATGAAGCTGTTTGAGTAGTTCCACATGGGTGCTCTTTGTATTGTAACTGCTTTCCCCCCCTTTAAAATACTCTTGTCTTTGAGAGGAAGTGGTTTGGTATTTTTGAAATGCAAAATTAACATTCTCAAAATTATTTTACTGCAAATTACATGATGGTGTTTTTTTATGTCTTACAAATTACACAACAGCGCTTAAGTATTTACAGACAAATACTTACTTTCATATCAGAAAAGTCCATCTGTGCCCATCTGTGTTGTCTGTGGACAAATAAATGCACCTTATGCACATGTTCTTGTTCAGGTCTCATAGTGCCATCTAGTGGCTGGATTAGGCCAAGCCTAACACTAGACTGCTAAATGAATGACACTTTTAATTTGGACATTTGACCCTGGAGCACATATATTCAGTATCTGAATCTGAACTTGAGACATTTTAACCACATAATTGTTTGCCTAACCACCAGGCACCTTAATGGGTTGTTTCAAGACAGAAGGGGTCAATCATCACAGTAGTCTCTGATTGGTGTGCAGGCCATATGAAAGGTCAGTCTGCTTATAATCCTATTGCTGTTGATATTGATGGTGAGTTTGCAAAGCGTTGGATGTGATGTTTTGGGCTAAGTGTAAATCCTAAATGTAGGTTCAGTGCAGTGCAAGTTACGTCTGAGGCAAGTTGAGGGTGGGAGAGATGAGTTTGGCTCTGGCATGCCAAAAATTTGTTGAGCAGTCTGTAGTTGTCACATTTCCTGAACTGAATGATAAACCTGCACTTTCCTACACTATTTCTTCTCACCTTCAGGCCAGGTTATGCAGTTGAAACCGTGGTAAACAGCAAATTAGATCTCATACATCAGGTCTTGAGAACTGGTTAAAATATCCACAAACAGACTGTTTACATATGAATCCTGTTAAGTGAGTAAGTCAAAGAGAATGTCAATTTATGCTTAGTAAGAGACTTTGGCTTACAATGTCACATAGAGTTTTTCTTCCAAAAGCTGTGGGTTTATCTCGTGCGTCATATTCTTATCAATCCGAATGTCTCAGTTCAAAATGAGTAACTCTTGCTTTAATTCTTTTGCAAACTTTAATAGGATTCTGCTTATTACATTTGTAATGAAGACCTAAATAGCCTAGACTTCTCTTTCTTTAATAACTTCACAAAAATTGAACTGGGTTATGAGATTTGTGAAGAGTCCTACTATTTTATATGGTCCTGATATTACAAATATATAGCCAAATTTAACATGTCAGAAACCTTTCTTGAGAACCTGCTTCTGTGTCTTTACATCCAACCATGTAGCATTTTTTTGCAAACAATTTTCATTGTACCTAACACATCTCTCATCACCATTACTGTGTGTGAAGCAATGATACTTAATTTATAGTTTAATAATAAAACTGTATTTCTCAATCTGGTTCAGTGGCAATGTTTTTAATTTTGAACAATTAAAATATACTGTATACTGAAATACATACTGTATGTTCTCACATATTCTCACAATGAACTGCTAGGCAAGTACAATATTTGATATGCATAGAATGAGTTAAATCAACCCATCATATCACATACACACAGCATGGCTGACTGTATCACAATCTAAGGTATGAACTTAATGACAAAAAGTTCATTTACATGGCCAAGAGAACAATGGTTAAAAGAAAGTCCACCCTAGATATCATATAAAAAACGGTACTGATGTTGATGTTTGTTGCCCCCCTCCCTATGATGTTCACCGACTTAAATATGTAAAAATTGTCCTACCAAACCTCAGATCTATAAATCATTTCAGGTGATATTATTCAGAACTATAATCTCATTGTGCTTGGGCTTTATGAAACCTGGCTGAGACCTGGTGATCAGGTAGCCCACACCTCCAGCAACAGTAAAGCATTGACCTATGACAGCTCAGTGAACTTTAGTCCAAAGGCTTAGACTGCCTTATCCTCATTTGAGATTCTGGTTATGTTTTCACCACCCTCCAATAACCTGTTCAGATCAATGCCATTTTATCTTTTTGTCCTGTATTGTTTTGTCTTGAGTTCTCTCTATTTCTGACTTGGTTACTACATGAAATAATATTAAAAAAAAATTGCTGATTTTAAAATCAATACTTCCTCCAATAAATCCTCAAATTCAGTCAATAAGGCTTTCTCCTACTTGTTTATGAGACCACACATATCAGTGGAAACACCACAGATCTTGTCCTAGCCCGTAGTCTTGCTGTGTCAGATTTATCAATCATTTCTAGGGCTCCTTTGCTTTCAGATAATTATCTCATCCGATTTTACATGCAAGTTTCTTATCATTCTATTAGTCATCAAAGTGCACACCACAGTTGCTGCACAGACAGCAGTGCTAAAACTGAATTTTGCCGATCAGCTATCCCATATTCTCTCCCCCCTTGCTGAATGCACGCAGCTCAGTTGTCTTGATATTATTACCAGTGATTTTAACAACATTCTTCAAAAAGCACTGAACTCAGCTGCTCCACTAACATCCAGGAAAACTCACACTCTAATAGCACCATGGTTTAATGAAAACATCAAAGAGAAAGAGAAACAGAAAGGAACTTGTCATAATCTGGAGTGTAAGTGGTACAAGACTGGGCTTGAAGTCTTTTTAATCGCCTGGAATGACAGTTTGCTATAATACAAGTCTGCTGTTAGAACAGCAACAAACAGCCACCTTTTCACGTTTGATTTTCACAGAGAAATAATCCTATATTTGTTTTTCACACTTTTACTAAACTCACCCACAAACAGATTGCTTCAGGTGATACTTTTTGGGGATCTTTTGACCACAAAATTGACAATATTAGAAAAAGTTTACATCTATTTATTTCCTCTCAGAGGAAAGATTATAACTAAGAATACTTGTGTTCTACCATTGGGTCAAATGTTCGGACCTGCCTGTTTTGTTTGACTGTACTTCCCTTCATATACTCACCATTTCTAAGCCTTTTGTTTAATGGATCCCATTTCTAGTTAACTCCTGGAGGAAATACTCCCTTTTTAAAGTCAACCCATTCTCATTATCATGAGGTCACCTTCGACTGGTAACTGTGGGTTATGACAACACACCAATCATCTTTATTTCAGGACAGGAGTGCTTGTAAAAACAACAACAACAACAACAACAACAAAAAAAAAAACCAGGTGGAATCCCTGCCCTTCCCTTCTCTATGAGAAGGGAACTCCCTAGAATGAACTGCAACATTCTTGTTTATAAAAGAATCTTGGTTGAGAAACAAGTTTTACGTCTTTTCACATGCATCTTTGTCAAAAGCTTGTCTGTACTGGGCAAACATTCCTTTCATACATACTAATTAGGTTATCAGCAACAGGTGCAGAGCACTGCCCAAAATTCACTTGATTTTCTTTAATGTAATAATGAATAAACACAATTTGAAACACTAAATGCATCTTGATGTCAAGTCAACATCACATAGAAAAAAGAAAACAGAGAATAAAAATGAAAAATAGGAATATCACACCTATCAATTTCAATATCTCAACAACAAAAATGAGCATTGGCATAAATGTCATTACAATTATCACACTACATCAACTTAGTCAAAATATCATGAACTTCCTTCATAATATTAAGTATAATTTTCAGTGTTATCGCAAATATAAAGCCCATCAACTAAATACACCAAGGAGGACCCAGTTAATTGGGTGGATAGATCCATTTTCAAATCCCACCTAGGGAGATGTGGACAGAAAAGGAAAGAGAAAAAGAGGTCATATTAAGGGCAGTAAATTCCAGTCATCACTCAGTCCAAAATATTTCAAACTTTTAGGGACATGATCCAATAGCCTTCCCTTGTGAGGAGAAGTTTTTGAAAGTCTCCCTCTTTCTGGTTGGTGTCCCCTAAAGCAAACAATAGCGGAACATAAAACTTCAATTAGAAATGGAAATATGCAATATGCTGCAGCAAAACACTGTGCAGAGGCAAATCATGGCCCCACACCTACTACGCTAGTTTGTGGGCTTGGAAAAGGTACACCTGTGTTTCCACCAAGAACCTCCAGCTGGTCCAGAATGCAGCAGCCAAGAGCTGATGAGAGGCAGAAAGTTTGATCACATTTCTCCTGTCCTTGTCTCTTTATACTGGTTGTCTATAAAGGTCAGAGCTGGTTTTAAGGTTCTCCTTTTTCTTCTAACATACAAGGCACTTAATAGCTTGGCACCATCTTATTTGGAACAACTATTTACAAGAATTTACAGCCTCTGCTCACTTTTGATGCTTTCTGACCATCCCTGGGGTTAATGCAAAAACTACTGCGAGCAGAGCGCTCACTCATGGTCCTCCTCTTTCCATTATGGCACACTCAGTTGCCACATTTAAATCCAGGCATATTTTTCACTATATTGTGAAAAAATATAATTCCATTTGTCTTGCTCCACCTTCAGTAATTCCTATTTTTAGTCTTATTATATTATTATTATTGTAATTGTTGTTTTATTGTTATTGTTGATGTGGAGCAAGTGAAAGGCAGTGTGCTGGTTCTTTACCTTCTGACTCCACTTTACTCTGCACCTGCACACCTGTCACTAAGACTTTTCATCCTGGTGTGCAAGAGACTTCACTGCCCATTATTATTGTTAGCGCCACTTATATTACTTCTACTATTATTATTATAGCCACTTTTAACTATTTTAACTGTTTCTTCCCCTCTGTCTTGTTATAGCTTTTTTTTTATTTATTTATCACTATTATTATTGTTATTATTACATTATTATTGTTGTTGTTGTTGTTGTTGTTGTTATTATGTTCTTGTTGTTGTTGTTGTTGCTGTTGTTGTTCCTTGTGCTTTCTGAATGTAAAGTTTTTTGAGACCGTGCTGATGATAATGTACTTTAAATAAACATCGACTTGACAAGCCTATATTGCATCTCTGTATTAACTGAATACAGAGTATATTAGTTTCAAAGAATGTATGTGTCTTATGTATTATTGAAAATCTATAGAGCAACCACTCATTTTGGTGAATGTGATACATTGTTTTATTTTCCAAATGCTCATTGCATTTGTTGAGAGCTGTTTATTGTTAGTTGGTAAATATTTTATTCATACTATACAATTTGTAAATAAAATATCCCTAGGCTTATTATATCTTCCTAAAAGACTTGGGCTAAATAGTAGTTATTAATTACTATGATAATAATATCCTAACTTTAGTACATGCACATATTTCTGTGTGTGCCATATTGTCATCTATAGATGGCAGATGGTGATGCAGGCAATCCCCAGCTGGACAATGCTGTAATCACGTCATTTTTTTTTTATTGATTGATTCATTAATTGATTTATTGATTGATTTATGTTAAATTGCTGCTCATCACTCTGTTGCACAGAAATATATAAATTAGAAACTTGGGGAAAACAATTATGAATTCTACATATATTTTTTTGAAGGTGTAAATGGCGTCCTCTGAGAAGTGCCCAAGGGGGAACTCTTTCATTTTTGGAAATGAGATTAGCCTAAGCACTGCTTCCCCTTCCCGTGACTCTCCTATGATTCACTGCGTTAGTCTGTGACAACTGAAAGCTATTTAGAGCTACACATTCAAGTGGTGTCACTGCCAGTGGAAGCTGTTCTCTACATTTGAAGGCTCTCTGGGCATAACGGGTGTACCTTTGAGCACCAGACCTGCTATTTATTGAATTTAACCCTGAAGACACATCTCTTTTACTATAACATTTCTGGCTAAGGCAAAAAAGTTACGCAACGTGATGATGTCATTTCAACTATAGCTCTTTTATTGGTACAAACCTTGTCACGTTGACAGATTGACCAATAATGTCAGGTCTTTGTTCCCGTGTTGTATCGCGAGCCGTCCTCTTCATAAAAATCCAACGCGGCTTTACAATCGGCCATTTCGTCGGTGTAGGCCATCCGCTGTAGAGGGCAGTGGGGGTATCGATTGTACTGTAATTATCTGAAAGGCATCTAAGATTATCCAACGATGAGTGAACAAGCTGTCTCATTCGCCAAGGATTTCTTGGCTGGTGGCATTTCTGCTGCCATCTCCAAAACAGCTGTTGCCCCCATCGAGAGAGTGAAGCTTCTCCTTCAGGTAACTATGTCTTCCTGTGTTCCGCGGTTGTCTCACTAGAACACTCAGCGCTTAGCTTGCTAGCTTTCTTGATATTGCTAACTGCCATTGAACACAGTTTCATTTTCCTGTGACCACTCACATTACCGTCATCTATAGTCGCATGGAGACGGGAAATTAGTAGCACGTGTAATTAATGTACAATGAATGAACGTCTGAAGTGATGGTTGAAAGAATTTGAGGTCATCACGGGATGTGAAATGACCTACACGAGCCTGGCTGCTAGCATTAGCTTCCCACGTTAACCTTAGCTAGTGTAGCTAACAAAGGACAAACGCTTGCTATGACATTGGGACATTATGTACAAATTCAGAGTAACTTTTGTAATGTAACTACAACACTAATAATTTGTTAGGCAGCATAATAGAAGAAGTTAACGCTTAATTTTTTGTAAGATCATGACATACCGACTGTGATATCCAGTGTAATACCTAGCTATAGCTAGGTTACGTTACTGTAACAAGGCCGGCCCGGCGACAGTCATTTCCAGCCGGGTCAACAAGTTTTACATCCTTCTGTCCAGCCTGCCCAAGGACACGTCTGAAATCTTTTCACCATTTCTCCTTTTCCAACCTTTGCCTGGCTTAGGGAATGTTAGATGGTCTGTGAATTTTATACATTCTTGTTATTTCTATGTTGCTAAAGCACAACCCTGCATAGTAACCAGTATTATGTAATTGTTTTGACAATTCTCTCGCATTGCTGTCTCATTGAGCCCCAGAGCAGGTTTATAACTTTGTCAGAAGGCAAGGTCACAACAAGGGGAACTTGTCATTGTTACCTGCCCAACAGTGAAAAGGTTATCTTAACTTTAGTCAAACCTCACTCTCCTTTTCTTGTCATTACAGGTCCAACATGCCAGCAAGCAAATCACTGCAGATAAGCAGTACAAGGGTATCATTGATTGTGTTACCCGTATTCCCAAGGAGCAGGGGTTCCTTTCCTTCTGGAGAGGTAACCTTGCCAATGTCATCAGATACTTCCCCACCCAGGCCCTCAACTTCGCCTTCAAGGACAAGTACAAGAAGATCTTCCTTGATGGCGTTGACAAGCGCACCCAGTTCTGGAGGTACTTTGCTGGTAACCTGGCCTCTGGTGGTGCCGCCGGAGCCACCTCTCTGTGTTTCGTCTACCCCCTCGACTTTGCCAGAACCCGTTTGGCCGCCGACGTCGGAAAGGCAGGACAAGAAAGAGAGTTCAAGGGCCTGGGGGACTGCCTGGTCAAGATCTCCAAGTCTGATGGTTTGAGGGGCTTGTACCAGGGATTCAATGTGTCTGTGCAGGGCATCATCATCTACAGGGCTGCATACTTTGGCATCTATGACACAGCTAAGGGTATGTGATTGTTATACTGGGATTCTCTTGAGGTTCCACAGAGGGCATGTGTACATGTAGTAGATCTGTAATCCTCATAACATTGTGCTTACAGGTATGCTCCCAGATCCCAAAAACACCCATATATTGGTGAGCTGGATGATTGCTCAGACTGTGACAGCTGTTGCTGGCCTGACCTCATACCCCTTCGACACTGTCCGTAGACGCATGATGATGCAGTCTGGACGCAAAGGAGGTGAGTTGATTTGTATTGATTGAAGTCTTTGGGGGAGAAGGACTATATATCTACTTGAAGTATATCGAACAACAGACATAACGATAGTGTAGTCTTGCATTGTATTGAGTGTGGATGTTATTAGTCAACTGAACACATGCAGGTCTGTCATCTGAGAACTTAGTTGTGATATATGGTTCTATATCATGGATTTTTTTCCCCGTCTTAATCAAGGAAGATCTATTGCTACTAGTTTAATCTCACTTGCTTTATTTCTTACATTTTCAGCCGACATCATGTACACTGGTACCCTTGACTGCTGGCGGAAGATCGCACGCGATGAGGGCGGCAAAGCTTTCTTCAAGGGAGCCTGGTCCAACGTGCTCAGAGGCATGGGTGGCGCCTTCGTGCTGGTGTTGTATGATGAGCTGAAGAAAGTCATCTAAATCTTTTTTTAACATCACTGTCCAAATTGGCTAAATGTAACAACTTTCCATTCTATGGACTCTGCATTCTGCCTTATTTATGGGAACAAATTCTAGTGTCTCACTAATAGCTGTGGGCAATGGCTGTATGTCGTGCATCTTATCATTTTAAACGTTCCACACCCTCTTTACCAATGTCATTCCTGTTAAAGAAAATCTGATACCTCCTCCTGTCATTCAGTAGGTTTGTATGGCCCTAACTTGAATAAATTTATTCTGGGGAACAAACTAAACTGTTGTCTGCTGTCTACTCCATCCCAGCATGAGATGAGCATTTGAAATGAGCACTCAGTGGATAATGAAATGCATGAAGTGGATTAGACTCAACTGCTATATTTACTCATGCTTATCTCCTCCTGAGCCCTCTGGTTTGACCATGGTCAGAGCTAGGGCTGTGGAGTAGGCCAGTAGTGTGTAGAGTGTTTGCACCTGTGATAACAGTTTGATGTGCTACAAAGTTGAGTTGAAATGAGTAGGGTTTTGTCATTAAGTAGCTATGAAGTGACTTGTGTTTACACAATCTACTAACCTCATTCATTCAGAGAACTAATTTTCTTGTTAAACCACGATTTTGTGAATAATCTTACCACAGAATAAGGTGTAGTTGAATCAGCCTGCATGAGTAAATATTGCCTTCACAAACAAAATCAAATGTATGGTGGAGTATGCAATTTTGAAATGAGTTGTGCATAGGACTTTGGAGTGCATAGGTGATCAATATTCTGCCGGTGCACTTTTTCTCCAGGAAGCACTTCCTGTTGCTCATTTACCTGGAAGACTACTTACGCACTAAGTCACCCATTTTGTTGTCTTGTATTTCCACAAATTTGCGTTTCATGTCAAATTTGTGAATGCCATGCTTTGGTTCCCTCAGGATGACAAATAGGTCTAACACCAAGTCCTCTTATTGCAGTGAATCGTGTAAATGAAGTACTGACATGTTGAAACAAAACTGACATTAATATTGGGTGTGGCAGATAGCAATATGTGGAGTGTTGTCTTGATGAAAGGTGCATGACTCAGTTCTGCTACTTAAACCAGTCATCAAGTCTGATCAAGTTGGTGGTCGCACAGTTCAGGCGCCAATTTGGCATTTCTGAAACATGCAAGACTACTCTGCACCAACTGCCGGAGTTTTTATCCCAATAAATGTTTGCCCTGGCGTTGTGAGGCCGTATTGACATCGGTGCTTGTTCTGCCACTGTACGAGGACGTGTGGCGTGGACGCGCTTAATAAATGGTAAGTAAACTAATAGTCTGACATCTTCCTTCAAGAAACAGTGAATGCTTATTACTTGATGATCACGAACTGACTGTTCACGAACCAACAATGTTACGCCATTACATATTACAGATAAGTTTCTTGTCGCAGTCGTGATCTCCATTTATTACGAGGCAGTTAATCAGGGGCTTCCCGTAGGCTTCTTTAAATCCTTACAACCCGCTAAAGTATTTTGAAGCGCTGTGGTATTTTTCTAAAATTCATCCATGGTAAAATGATGTAGAAGAAATGAAATTAGAAGGGGATCGACTCGAGGTGAAGCCACACCGCCAGGTGGAAACACGTTTTTAGGGGATATACGTTTTACCACAACACCATTGAAGTTTCTCTGTGCTCTCTGGTGTCCCGCCTTTTCATTTCCCCCAGCTTTACGGCAGGGGGCGCTGTGAACTTAGAGTGAAACTTCCGCGCTCCAGTCGATCTAATTATACTTCCATCGCTCCAGCACGCACGCTCGTGTGTGGTGTGTTGTCTGAGACAACTGATGTGCTGTCTGAAGCCAAACGAGGCTTTAAAAAGAGATGGTTTATCAGAGCAAATAAGTATTGTGCCATTTTTAGGCAATTCCCAAATGACTGACTGTAAGGACCTGTGCTGAGATACAGTATTTTTGTCTGGAGGACTAGAGTGCTTAAGGAGAACTAGGAGTACTATACATTTATACCCAACATTATCTATGCATATAGACCTGTCAGCTATTTTCAAGATTAACGCTATAAGACCAATAGGAGCTGCTTTATGAAGGTAAAGCCACTGTAGTTCTTAGCAGTGTTTTCTAGGAACTGTCTGCAACATTCTGCATCAAATAATATGCTGAAAGGCACACAGTTTATATTAATGGTGTCGGCATGCTGTCTGAGTATTTAATATGCTACTGTTAATGGATTTGTTCATAAGTAGTTGTACTAATTGGCTAAGTCACTGTCGGAGAGATAAGCCACTTTGTTAAGGGATGGGGTAAGTTGAGTCTGTGGGTAAGATGAATCACTCCTTGTTTCTAGGCAACTACACCCAAAATTAATAATGTGATGATAGATTTAGGAACAGTAATTCATTGCCCTGAACCTGTGATGGAGGAGAGCACGTGGAGAAAGTGCTAAAGTGAGCCAGGCCAAAAATTTTTGCTATGTCATGTATGGCAAAGGTATGATTCTTGCATCTAAATGCAAGTAGATGCATATGAGGTTTTGTTGTATATTAGTTTAATGCTTTATAAGGTACAATATAAATCCATACACTTGGCACATCTGATTAACCATCAGTGCACCCATTTGGCTACAAAACACTTGGATAATGCTGCACAAGTTGTCTGGAGAAATATGGTGCATGACATTTTATGTTTATTCAAGATATAAAAAATGCCCCCATTAAAAGGATCAGAAACACTAAAACATGTTTTTTGAGGTGTTTGCCTTTAGCGATGTGTTGTCTGAGATAGAAAATAATTGCCTCCACCCTCCATAAGTGCATTTGTTGAACGTCCTATGTTTTAGGTGCTCAATTAACAGTTTTGCAGGGTTAAAAATCAAAAGTAGGTGAAGGTCTTTGGATGTTTAATATTGTTGTACCCTACTTTAGTTTGATTTGTATAACCATATTGTTTTGATAGCCTCTCCTCCTGAGCCCTCTCTCCACCACTACTTTCTCTATCCAATGCATTTGGGTACAGAGACCAATTTGAGATTTCAAACTGGTGGGATAGGCGGATAAAGGATAATAATGTTAAATTTCAATGTGGTGACATGAGTTTTCAAACAGGTGAAAATCATTACAATTCAGAACATGTAGGGGAATTTAGCCGAGGTTCACATCATCACCAGCTTTGCCACTGTGAGCATGAAGGACTGAAAAATGTCCAGATGAGAACACTATTTGATTTATACAAGGGAATGCCAAAGAGCAATAAAAACAATTATTGAAAATGTGGCCAGGGTGTATTTTCAGGATATTCAAATGTCCTTCACAACAGCAGCACATCAACACGGCATCTGTAGATGGGTATCATGACAGGTTGATAATTTCCCCTCTTGCTTTCACGCTGGCAATGGAGGAAATTATTAGAGTATGGGAAGGAGGTGAGGAGAGACTGTAGAGAGGGACGTGCCTCACACCCATTAGGGAATATATGTGCAATATGAGCCTTTTGGTACAAAAGGTGCCTTTGTAGTCATAGTGCTCAAAAGGTTGCTGAATGACCAACTGTTAAACTACACTGGGCTGTGATGAAAGTTAATCCAAGTGAAGCATCTCCATTATTGAAGGGGAGACTGGCAAATAAAAGGTTTCACATACTGTACACGAGGAAACAGTTCCAACGGTTTCAGAGAAGCTTATCAACAACTTGGGCCGGCATGATGCCAGCCTAAATGACAAGGGCTACCGGGCAAGTACTACCAGGCAAGTTAAAGCTGTGATGTTCTACAGTTTGGCCTGCTGCCTTGACAGTATATAAGATACCCATATCGAAGGTAGAGAACTTGTGTACAAATTAGTTTGTACACAATGGTTTAGAGTTCCATGGTGTCTTAGCATTGTGGTTTTGCGAGAGAGCTCTAAGAACTGCCTACATCTAGTCTGAGTTTAATTGTGCTAAATAAGATTGACAGAGTCAATCTTGTAGACTAACAGAGTTGAAAGATCCAGTGTAGTGCCTTCTGTATCAGCAAGTTGAAAATGAAACCCAAGAGAAGAAGAACAGTCAGCACTCAGGCACAAGCATACTAAAGGCAGGGAGGACCAGGACTAAGTTTACAATGGCTTGTACTAGGAGGCAGCAAGACGTGATAAGGTTGTCTCTCAGGCAAAATGCATAGAGGAAGAAACTGGCCTGGAGAGAGCTGTCAGTTAAAGAAGCAACACAATTTAGATTCATTAAAGATAGAAAAAATGATTTTGTGCCATGTCCCTAAACTCTCAGTCAGTGGGTAGGTTAGCATGGTTCCTGTCCCTTATGTTCTGGCATCGCTACTCTCTGACATATGTCAAGATGGAAATTCAGTCTGTCCTAAGGATTATATAGCTGAAGCAGAAGCAATTGAGAGCAAGCAAATAGAAATGAATTTATAGGCTGGCACGAAGCAGGATAGTACAATTGATTTTGTCCGTGAGGAAGAAAAGGCTTGGAGTAAAGATTTTCTTGTGCAGGCATATTGTAGGTCAGCAGATATTGGCAAATGGCAGTAGAGTTGGGGAAAAGCTGATGATCCCAAAGGTTGTGGTGGGCACTAACTTAAGGACAGTGTTGTGGTCAGAGACACAGTGCATATTGTATTTTATTGATCTTAGGATGCAGTGGATGAGACATATATGAAAGGAAAATGTTTAGGTATATGATGAGTTGGGAGCAGAGGCACAGTAACCTGGAGGCTGGATGCCGATGGTTTGTAGCCAAGTCCATAGGTGAATTGGACATTCATGGGCAGAGATCAAAGTTGGAATCTTGGGCTCTTTTCCAGTAATATTCATTTTATTAATCTGGATCCTGGAGTCAGATTACACAATACCAATAACTTGGCAGTATTACAGATGCCCTCCATAAAATGCTATTAAACTTTTTGAGCGTGTGCGGTGAACATAGGCTGGGTAACCAAGCCAGTGCACTTACACTGAAAGCAGTTTTTGCTAGCATGACTTATGCTAGCAGCACACATTGTGGGCTGCTGTGAAGTTGCAGTATTCACATGATCCTAACCAATGTTATTGCCTAATTACAAAAGCTACATCCTACGACCATGGATAGAGGAGTGAAATCAGGGAAATCCTGGATTTCACCTTTAAAGAAGGCAGTGAAGAGCATGTCTGAAGCAGCAACGTGACCGAGTCAGTGCATCTGGCAAATAAGCAATCAAACCCTGGACAGACAGAAAGCGCCAGACACCACCATCAGCAAAGATGCCTGTAGTTCTCAGTGGTTGCAGACACTGACTCGGGGCACAAAGATGCAACTAGATACCCCTGTGTTACAGGGTTTGAGCCCTTCGTTTTACTAAGGCATGTGTGCTGGTCCCTTTTGATTACTTTGCAGGTTGTTGGCTTGTAGGTTTTGCTTATTTGTAGCATAATGTGATAGCATGGTTGTTCATTAATTGCAGGTTTGCTGGGATATTGATTGCATTGGCTTGTTAGCTTGTGCTTGTAGCATTTTATGTAACAAAGTGGTCAGTAGGAGTAGCATGGTTGCTTTGGTTTGTTTTGTAGCACAGTTGCTGGTATATTCATCCTTTAGACTGTTGATTTTGTTGTCTCTGATCTCCCGAGCGGGCTGTATCAAACTACCAGTGTCTGCCATCCCATTAGCTTGTTGTTGTTTTCAAAATCGACAGTGAGTTTAGGAATTATTAAGCTCAGGGACACCGGAAATCACCGCTGGTCCCTCTGGAGATGTTGTGGGCTTACTTTAGCAGAATATCTATGATGAGAGGTACCCATGAGACAACACATTTGCACTCACAAGCTCAACTCTGTAACATTTAGATTAGGTTGCTGGTGAATGATGCTGCCTGTCTGACAGTCCTACAGATCTATGATGGCCTGATGTCCTCTACAGTCACCATCTCTGGGCTATTACATCATTCTTTTAATATCTGCATTGGATCTTTGTGTGTATGCCCACCTTGGATTATGACAAAAGTACTGTAACATCAGATCCTGTGTATTGGTGACAGTAGCACAATATGTAAAAACTGGCTTATTCTACCCAATGTAAAACAGACTGTAGAAAATACTGGACAAAATGACAACTGTGCCACAGGTTGAATTTTGTCTTATCAGCATGAAGCCCAGCTGGTAGGCACCGCCATGGTGCCTTTTTGAAGCAAGTGTTTGAACAGGTGAGTAAAAGGGTGGAGCAGGTGAAGCCAGGGCAAAGTCCACAGCTGTGAGTAATAGTATGCACTGCATACTGTACACTCAAGATGATTCAGTGTACTATGATTCTTGAGCTGTAATTTTCCTTGGAAATTAGCAATGCTCCTTGGTAAATTACTACAGATAAGTTAAAAAGGAAGGAAGCCTGCGTAGCTGCTGCATTTTCAACAAAGAAATGCTAAAATAACCCCGAATAATTCTGAAAACACTAACACTTTCACTTGCAATCATGAAATCAGACAATCATCAGTGATCTAACATTATGTGCAGGAAGGAACAAACATGCAGTGCCCAGCTCTTATACAGGTGATGCTGCCTAATAAAGTAGATACTGAGTGTATGTATATTCTTTGGCATATTGTCTCATTACTATTTTACTGCCAGGACAGAAAGGACGCATTTCACCTAGATGAGCGCATGAGGGATGACGGTGTGTGATCTGGCTCTGCAAATCAAAAAAAAAAAAAAAAATGGCGCAATGATCAATGCTCTATCAATCTGGAAATGCTGAATACACTGGCAGTCTGCTGTGAGGACTAAATGTAGAATTTTGAGCATGAATATGTCATTGTCAAGTGGGACCACAATCAAAACAACTGGTAGCCTCTATCTCATGCCAGTGGCACTGTTAGTGTTTCTCAAAATCAAATAAACCCTGTTGCTTCCTGTCGCAAAGAGGATCTTTGCCTCTTCTGTCAAAGGTTTTCTCTGTCACTTCACTGAAGAGGATGAGCACGTTGGAAGTGATTTTGCCATCGGCCTTTAACTGCTTTCACCATCTGCCATTGCAGGAGGCTCTATCTCTGTTTGTGCTGGAAGAACAGTAGTGTTCTTCCTATTTTGTGCTATGAAGCAATGTCCCTTAGTCTCATCAAGTCATAATGAAAATTCCCTGTGAAATGACACTTGGGAAGGGCATAGGCCTTAGGTTTGGAACATACTACCATCGTGCATGATTGTATATGTGTATGTATATGTTTGTGTATGTGCAAACAGAGCAAGATCCTGCAAAACCCTAGGTTTATTCAGAAGGGTGTGTTTAAAATATGGCCTACAGCACACATTTTTGGATTTTGCATTTACTGTTTACTTTGGCCAGCTCATAGCTCACAGTTGAGTAAACAAGTTTTTTTTCCCTTTTTTTCCATTAAATATTCAAAATGAACATACAGTGAAATTGCTGGTTGAGAAAATCAATACACCATCAGGTAATGAGCACAGGCTCTCACTAACTAGATGTGAGTTACAGTTAAAATTAGCAATGCTAACTCAACTTTACCTGAATATTGTTAGCTCATTATCAAGTAGAGTCATAGTGTTTTCATGGTGTGATGTTGACATTATTTATTTACTCGAACTAAGTCATGTGCACATAGAGGAAGAAGCAGAATTATAAAATAGTAAAGCAAATGATAAGTATCAACCTGCGCCGCCATTTTGAGACGTCCAGAGATGTGTTACGTAATTTATGAAGTGTGCAACTCAACCTAAATCAATGACAGCTACAAAGTACTGCATGTACTGAACATGACGGGTAATGTTAAAAATGTTTTCAGTAAATTTCATAGATTTTCAGTACGCACCTGTTTATGTAGCAGCTGATTACATATTGTGGGCATACACAGTTGTGCACTTCAGAGAGTAGGGTCTTTTGTTTATGTTAAAGGGAAATTGTAGATATGCGCTTCCAATTTATGGAAGCTCTTAACATTTACTTCCAAGTCATAATTGTAAGTTGAAAATTCAAAGGGGGGTATGTTCAGAGAGCCTGGGTTTTTCTCACTTGCTGAAATCTAGCGGCATTGACTCATAAATGTCAATGAACATCTGGAAGCATGACAGCAATTTTTGCAGTAATGGAATGACATTTGTTTCAGATAAAACAAACACAATTTGTCATTTTCATCACACATCATTTTTGGGCATTCTCAATTTAATGGCACAATAATTAGGCTGCTTGTTGGATTTTTCATTTGTGCTTGACAGTGTAATGTTAGCCTTAATACATGGCCTTGAAGACTACGAAGAAAGAAATAACTGAGAGTGAAAAATCAGAACCTAATAGTAATGAGTAGTCAGCCAAGTCTGTGGGAAACCTTCATCTTGCTGTTAAGACAGGTTCATTCTGAATGCATGAACACTTCCACCTAATAAAGCTCTTCAACAATTATTTCAATACAATGTGAATGCAGTATTAGAATACAACATTGTTTAGCTTCCTTTTGCTCCATCCATCCATTTGCTCTGATATCATATTGTGACTGATGAAATAGCAATTTATAGTTTGTTATATTAGAGTTCCAAGAGTTAACCAATGGATACAGGATATTCATTTCATCTCAGTAGCATCCCAGTGAACAGAGGAATTAAAGCTGCCTAATTACTATGACTTGAAGTGGATCAGTAATGTGACCAATGTACATGTACAAGTACATACTGCATTTCATTTTATTATATGATGATGATTATTTTTTTCCTTCTTCTTGTTGTGACATCACTCACTAGTTTCTGACCTATCTTTTAGAAACCACAAGTTTCCTCTTATGGTTGCCACTGTCTTGTAATTTATTGGAGCTGGGAACCCCAAATGTGGGCAGTGGGGTGGAGCTGAAGAACAACAAGTGTAACCTGGGGGAAGAACAGGTAATGTGGTCAAGGAAATTATGCCCACCTGATTCCAAAAATACCTCACACTGACTGCACTGCGCCCACTTGCTTCTAACATCAACAGTTACATAATTAACAGTCATTGTCTATAGTGTCAAAATAAAATAATTATTTGAAAACTAAGCATTGTTATGGCTTAAAACAGCTGAACACGGAACAATTTCAGTGATGAACTACAAGTGTTAAGAAATTGTGGCTAACATTATAGTCTCTAAACAAAAGCAAAAGCTCCCGAGAGAGACCACAGTGATTCAGTGAGGAACGGACAGCACAAAAAAGGTTCACAGTCATTTAAATATGGCTACACATGGATGTGGTGCAGCTTCTAGCTAGATGATGCAGCAGACCTGGCTCCTGTCGATCAAAAAGTAATGACACCTTTAAAATTTACCCCTATTTTTGCCCTTGTGTTTTATTTTATTTTATTTTATTTTTTGGCTGTAAATGGAGTCATAACTTTCAAAAGGATCATTTAAGTAGTCCTGAAATTAGCTACTGAGACCATAACATCATGGGAAAAAATGTCTTTTGAGGTAATAACTCAAGACTTCCATTCTGTACATTGTGACTCTGTTTAGCAGTCAGCCCAGAGGCCATCTGGTGGCTATTAGGGAGAATTGCACTTTAAAGCACTCCTGTATTTGATTCCACGCTCAGCCCTGGTGGTTTCCGCCTGATCAGGACTCAGCGTGAAATTTTCACGGTTATTATTGATTCAGGCTGCTCATAATAGTGTTGATTGTCAGCTTAATTTCTCTTTAATACATGACCTAATTGTCATCTGCAATACCTTAGCATGGGCTGCCAGATGTGGTAAGAGGCAAAATTACTAGGCCTTGTTTCTTATACACATGGCTTACAGGATCTCCTTACATTTTATCTGGTGATACTCATGATGAAAACATACTGTGTTTTTAAGGTGCTATGTCAAAAAAAATGTTTCCCATACATACCTTTTCCACTTAGAAAACTAAATTCTCTTTCATTATTCATCCTGATGCTCATATATAAGGCGTATTGTGCATAAATGCTATGCAAAATTGTCTCGCATGTTTTAATCACATTTCCTCAGTGACAGAATATTGCAGGAAATACATTAATATATAGAAAGGATATACAGAGAATATACACACACGTGATGTCAATTGATATCCATCACCTGAGACACTGACATCATTCATAGGAAATGACAGTGTCATACGTCTACAACTGGCTAAGAAGACAAATTATCAGTACAATTAAGGAAGAATAACGAAGTTCTTAAAGGATTTTTCTGGGAGCTAAATGTGTGTGTGCAAATATTCATGGCCTGTACAAAGCAGTTACAGCCTTCATGCCTTGTGAATGCAACATTTTGAGATACTAAATCCACTTAAAATCAACCCCCAGTAATATAATTTGTACTGGTGCCTCTCTGCCATTACTAACATATAGCAGGCCTGAATTTCCAACTGTAGCTTCAAGACTTTTCTGTGCAGTTTACATGTTCCCCTCATGTTTACGTGGGTTTCCTCCCACAGTCCAACAGATGGATTGGAGACTCTAAGTTGACCATATGGGTGAGTGGAAGTACGAGTGAGATTCTCTGTTTGTGCTAGCTCTCTGATGGACTGGTCACCTGTCCAGGCTGTCTCCCTGCCTCCTGCCCAGTGCATGCTGGGATATGCTCCAGTCCCCCCGTGACCCTCAGTAGGAGTAAGTGAGTAACGACAATTCATTTAATCGTAAACTAATTAGGAACATGTGATTGAAACAACTTTATATAGCACTAAGCACATTATATTTTAAGCATCTATCTATCTATCTATCTATCTATCTATCTATCTATTCAGGAGCATCTTCAGGTTGATATTTATGGAAATTTTCATGTGAAACACCCTTTTTCTACTTTTTTTCATATCAGTCCTCAAGAATAACATAAAATAAACCTAAAATAACATTTCCTTTGAGCAGTCATCACATGACCCGTGACCAGAAGCGAATGAGTAACTCCAAACTGCAGCAGCGCAGTTTCTCATTGGCCATCAGAAGGATATTACTGCTGCACTGGGCAGCTCTCAGGTGTAAATATGTGTAAGTGTATGAGTATGAGGCCGGGTGAAAAACGTGTATGCTCAGCAAATCCCTGCCCTGGATGAATAAAGCTCTGTGCCGTAGCTTTTATTAATCTGCTTCAGATGGGATTTTGTTACCAATTATATTGCAATAACTGGCCTCCAACAAATCATGATAAAACATGAGAATGGGGGCAACTCCAAAAAACTTCTTTAGAAAAAAGGTGAAGTTCTGATGAAAGCTTACAGTATATTTTGAAACATGTTAGCCTGAGGTTGGCAATTAATAAAAACATTCTATAATTGAGATGAAGTCTTGCCCTATTTTTTTTTTTAGACTTTTTTTTTTTTAATTACTGTCACTCCCATGTTTTTCATGGATTCATTTGAAGGTTGCAGTTTTTGGCAGAGCATTCAACCAGGACAAGGTTATGTGATGAGGCGTACCTGCTTAATGATTTTTATCGATATTGCAACAAATAAATAAATTTTGACCTTTAATAAAAATAGTTATTTTTTTATATTTATATTTGTATGGGCAGTTTATTTATAAGAAAACACACAACAGTCGTATGGAAACAGACAACAGCAACATAACTTTCTGTGAAGTACAGGAAAGTACTAGTTTTATTCCTTCATAATCAAACTTCACAAACAGCTTGAACTTGTACAATACCTCAGAGAGTGAAAATTACAAAAAAAGTGCTGGTAACATTTACAAAAATCATCCTTACTTAGCAACAATCAGTTTATTCTTCCACACTTTTTTTAGTCTTTTGTATTAAGGCTTAATACTTCTGTATAAAGTATATGCAAGATAAGTCTTCACAGTTTTTCGAAAAAAGTCACAATATTATGTAACATAATGAAGCTTTACGGCTATTTTCTTTATAATAACAAATACACATCACTGGTAAATATATGTGAAATACAGGGCTTATTGTAAAATGGCAAGTAATGATACTGTTTGCTGAAATAACTTGATTCCACACACTGTTATAGGAAAGTTTTGACATACCATTGCTATAACTGAAGGAGGAGGAAAAGAAAATGATAAGCATAAACACTTGGGAGATCGCCTCCAAACTTTGGCACATCCCTTTAAACAATTTCACAAAATATAAAATTTATTTTGGAAATTATACGCATGGAAGAATAGCTAAACTGGCATAAAGTGAAAACATGCTGTGTAGTAAGGTGCTAAATCAGAGATATTACATTGCCAGCCTTTTCCACATGGACTGACATGAATAAGGTGCATTTGTAAGACTCAAAGCATGTAGGCCTTTCTCTTAGATGTCAACAAAATAAGTAATAAATACAAGATTTCAAAAACAACCTAAATTAATTTGACCAATAGTCTTGAGGCGACCTCATATACTCATGCATTCCCATGGATTCAGAGAAATGAATATCTCTACTACAGTTGTGTAGCTCTCAAGCTGTGGCATGTGAAAATAAAAGCTGAATTGTATTTATGGTATGTGTTATTTGCTTTTTTTATTTCTTTTTTCTTTTTTTTTCTTTTTTTACTGTGGAAACTGTCAACGACAAACTTGACGAATAAGGAGATGGAATTGAAAACTGAATGCAAAACTAAGCCAAGATATATTCACAAGATCCTCTAAGCTGCACTGGTTTACAGGTCAACAGATGAGAGCTCTAGCCCTAGACTTACCAATTTCACCCTCATGCATACTGTACGGTTAAAGTGACGCAACAAGCTTGCTTAAATAGTCTACATCACAAAAGCAATTTGGTTTTAGTGCAAACACAATTGGCTGGCTTCAGCTTCTCAATAATAACAAGCTCACCAAGGAGATTACAAGAAGGCACATACTTATGCTTCCTCTAACACGCAACATATTTAGACAAACCGCAACATCTTTCAACAACACCACAAAGCGGTGAAAACAGGAAAGCTACTATGTCCAGATAAAATGGTGACGTTTTGCTGTCATGAGTTACTGAGGATTTACACTTACTCAATCAACAAAATAAAAGACAAAAGGTCAGTAATTACTCCTGTCGTGGATGACCTCGCTGAAAACGGATGAAATATGATACATTTTGGTGGACACAAATTCTCTACGTAGCCAATGATGTTGTGTGTACGTGACAAAAGGTGCATTTGGAATCAATCTTTTTTTTTTTTTTTTTTTTTTAATCTAAGAAGCATTTCATTATTGTTTCAACTTTTAAAGCATTTTTTTTTTTTGGT
>OMKZ01018294.1:0-32210 GCA_900302535.1 Neoniphon sammara | reverse complement strand
TTTTGAAACTGAAAAACTGAAAAAAAAAAAAAAAAAAAAAAAAAAAAAAGATTTGATATTTGACTGTGTCCATCACCCAGCCCTACTTTACTTGAGTTCATGTTATGTATCATTTCCCTCTCTGTGGTGACCTAGCCAAGCCCTGATGTAGCACCACGGCATTAGCTTTGGTTTCCCTTTGGTTCCAATAGAACTGAGACATTTACCTCTTACATTCAGTCCGTTATCACAGGCAAACTGTGCAAAAGGCGACATGTAGTTGGGGTCGTAGGCCAGGACGTGGGCCTGCTCTGCGATGCTCCTGGCAGTCTGCTGGATGCTCTCGTAGTTGGTGTTCTGAGGAGCAAAACACGGCGTGCATGAAGTTAGCACTCCAGGCATATTTCTGACTGTATTTGCTACCCCACCAGCAGACCTGTTTGTGCCTCAGGTGGACGTACCTTAAGCTTCTTCAGCTCTTGCAGGATCATGTAGTCAGGCATGTTGTCGAAGAGACCGTCGGTGGCGGTGAGGATGATGTCCCCCAGCTGCACGTCAAAGGAAGAGCTGTCGGCAGCATCCGGACTGCAAAGCACAGAAAGACCCACGTCAAGATGAGGAGCTTATCATCGAAATGGCAAACATAGATTAAAACAGAACATGGCAGATAAAGAAGCATCAGGGGGGATTAGTTGGAAATGTACTTCTTGCACTGTCCCTTTGGACTGAGATATGAAAGACCCTGTCGTCCTTCAACCATTTGCGTCAGTATATAATGTAAAATCAAGCTATCCGCTTGTCTCTGCGTCAATGTCACAAGACAAATTTATCAGTCCCAATATGGCCAGCTGATGAACTTTCACTAGATCGACATGTTTCTGGCTATGGGGGTTTTGCAGCTAAATGAACGTTAAGGAAACACTGCATGCATTGTTCTTGGTGATTAACGTGATTACAGTTAAAAATGGGTTATACTGTGTCTCGCAACCAATGTTAAAAATAAAAACTGGCAAGACTAGCAGCAGCGAGGTTGCGACCGTATTAATTCCTCCCCTGTAAGCTCTTTGTTTCTCTCCCATCTCTAACTCTCCCTCTTTTACACCCCCACACAGGAAATCTGTCCCGTCTGACCCGACAGGCCTTAATCTGGACCTCTAACTCAGTTCCTCCTCTGCTTGATAACAGTATGCAGACACACACCTTCAGAGTCTGCCAGGTATGGCTAAATGTCAGTGATTACAGCAGATATCTATACCAGGTGGGAAAAAATACAAGCACAGCTATGAAAGCTGTTGCTACTAATATTACAAGTAAGACCACCGAGGCTAGTAATGACAGACACCTAATCACATATGGTGATGATGATAAGAAATTCAAGGAATGGTCACATGGGACTTTGGAAAGAACATTTTGGTCCAGTGCTGCCATTATGATGATGGGTGCCATGCATATAGAGGCCAGAGTCCAGTTTGGCGGCTAGTGTCAAGATTCTTCTTGGAAGGCGCCCTTCGCTTGCCCCACAACCCCTAGCCAGTCAGGGATGTTATTCATTACAAACTGTCTGGATTGCAGCCTGCAGCCGTACATCAGGACACATGGAGCCAAAGCCCTTTCTAAATCACTATCAAGGGCATACAGGTTAGGCGATCATACAATCAGCTGTGGAAAGCCTACTTTTATCTTCCATTAGAATTATGGAGATCATCTTCAATTCTCAACATTTATGTGGTACTGAGTTAGGAATCGTTTTGTAAGGATGCAGAGGTTCCCCTGAATCTGTTCATCTTGGCCACCCCAATCTGCAGGGACACTAACCCTCTACATAAAATGAAAAGACAACAAAGATGATTAAAAAAAACATTATGAAACATGTATTTGGTTATAGGCTGAAAACTCGTCTCTCTTAAAAGTATTGTAGGTCAGTGCCTCCCTCCACCACATCCTTCTTTTCAACTTGCTCCAGTTTCATTTGAGTGCTTCTTAAATTCTGCGGTCACAGGAATGTTTTCAGGCCACTTCAGCTCTGACCCTTGCACTCCTTACTGTTGCTTGCTTGTTATGTTAGTGATCTAGGATTTGAGGCTTAATCTGCTGTTGTACTCTGTATAAATCACTCTGGATGAGTGCATCAACTAAATGCCTCAAATGTGAAATTTGTTGACATGCAGCCCAGGTTCATCTTCCATCAGCTTTGGAGAAACACTTGAGAGACTCGAAATAATCTGACCAGTTCAAGATTAAACAAGTTTAAAAAAAAAAACAAGGCTGCAGGGCCTTGTGGTGCAGGATTGGCTGTGAAGCGTGGTCTTCAGTCCGCCCATCAGTCTAGAGAGACTTTGACCCGGGTGAGAGGGAGAGCCTGGCCGGCATCCAGCGCCCGCCCTACACTCTTACTAGAGTCCACTGTGCTGATGCTGGCACGCTACGGCAACGAGACACAGCAGCACATGGCCCCAGACAGCCTGTTGCACTACAGCAGAGCACAGTTGTACAGACACTGCCTCTACTGGGAGACACCGGTGCAGTTACAAAGCAGCGACAGCAGAACACAACCACAACAAAATGTACTGCAGTGCAGTGCAGCTTTAGTGAAGCCATAGGAAAGCTGAGCGCTGTGCTTATGCCTGCGTATGATCTGCATTGTTGTTGTGGTCAGGTTGTGCAGGGCGTTTTCAAATCTGCTGTAAAGAATGCACGTATACCTGAACGACCAGTTAAACTCCTATTACATTTACAGTTTTGCATATTTAGCTGATGCTCTCAGAGCCAATTACAATAAATGCAGTAGTAGAATTAGATCAATTCATGAAGTAGCCTATTATAGGTCACATCAGACAGATAACCACTTATATCTGTGCTGTATCTGAGAATAATGCCCAGGTGCAAGAAGTGAAAGTAAGCTATGTTGAGAGTGTGTGGAGGCCCACAACCCCACATGCATGGCCCAGCAGAGACCAGTTTAGATGTGGGGCAGGCAGAGACATAACTCAGCAGAAGTACAAGGTGTCAGCCTTGGCGAGTGTCTGACCTGTCGCTGAGGACAGCACCCTCGGCCCCTGGGGGTGCTATGGACAGCTGGAAGGGCGTGTTGAAGTAGTGCTGCTGCTCGTCTGACCGGTGCACCACCTCCCCTCCCCGGACCACCAGGAAGCCCGAGTCGCCCAGGTTGGCCGTGTGCAGCCGGTGACTCTGTCGGTCCAACACCACAATGCAGGCCGTGCTGCTGCCTGCAGACATACAGAGAGACACATAGGACAGGTTTTCAGTCAGTTGTCATGCAAATTTTAGGCAAACTTTGCAAGTGTCACAAAAAAAACAGAATGCAAATAAGGCATGTTTCCATCAGCTTGGTTGAAGTGAATACACAGGCATCTGACTGAAGAAAGTAATGCATGGGTACATCAGGCAACACCCATGAGAAAAAAAAAAGCTCTTTCAAAGAATGAGAAGACCATGGGCAACTCCTAGAGAACTTCGAATGTCTTTAAGAACTGGTAGTTCTTGAGTAAGTTCTTATTGTTCTTTTGTGTCAGTTTAAATTAGTTACCTGCAATTTTGTCCAAAGACAAAAATCAAGAAATGTACTTGAATGAACTTGTGGTTGTACAACCATAAAGCTTGTTATACATGGGAGCACCTGCTTGTATGAAATATCAGGTAGGCCATGGTGGACGGATTTATCAGACATCCTGTAAAAAAAAATTTTTTGGCAATATTTCCACTGAGACACAGACACCAGGGGCAGTCTTTCATACTCTTCCTGACCTTCTACAGCTGCGTGGGTTAGAAAATGACTCACTGCAAGATACTTGATCTACAAAGTATTTTGGGAGTTTGATTAATGAGGTTCGCCTTGAATCCACAAACTTGATGTAACACAATCAGCCTAATGGTGGCAGGAATTTTTTGGATGTTCACTATCTGGAGGACGCTGGAGAGGAAACATAAGCTGGTGGAACGCTCCGATAGTGTACCGCCACACCCTGCTGGTGATTCATCTGGCCCGCCACAATGTGCTCTCTGGGATCAACCTTCAAAACCCCTCACGCACTGTGACTCACTCCCTTTCGACTCTGTTTTCCTACAGCAGTACAATTACACACACTGGCAGCCTCAAGAACATTCCCTCTGCCGTGAAGGAATAGCACAATACAGTGTTGTTTTCCCCGCTGCGCATGTGATAACAGGATGGAAAAGTACTGACACCGAGACAGGCATCTTTTCCCAACGCGCCCGCTTCCCAGCTCACCGAAACATTTACCGGCTACCGCTACGTGTTTGTGCACATTTCATTTTCAGGAAAGCGGTGAAACGAAGCAAAGAGGTTGTGGAAGTGAACTGCAGAGGACAGGACAGGACTTGGGGCATTCCCAGGACTTCTTAATGGGATCTAGCTGTGCTCTGACTCATGAAGCAAATATCTCCATCGAGCCGACCACTAAACTACACAGACAGAAACAAACAGCCTAAATGGTGTACTCAGAGCCAAGCCTAACCGGCCATTTACTGCTACATGGCAAATAATTGTATGCCTGTACAAAGCAGGAGTTTAAATCCATTCTCCAGCAACCTCTGTCACTCTTGGTTGTCCAACTCGTCTTACGCTGCTCTAAAACTCACTAATCATGTAGAAATAGGTTCTCCTATGCTGTGTGTCCTGCAGTCCAATGAAAACACACGTTTATTATGAGTGGCTCCAGGCAGACTGGCACCCATAACCCTGTTTGTATTAGTGCCTAGCTGTGCCTGTTGAGCTAGGTAGGACTGCAAGATCAGATCTGTCTTGTTTTGAGCTTAGCAATGCAGCTGTCTAGCGATGAACAGGGTGATGAGAAATAGAGAGCAGCAGCAGTACCCATACACACAGATCCTATGTTTAAATACCACTGGTTTGTGTAAGACCTGAGCACAGCGGTGCTTTCTGTAGGTGCTGGGACAGTTGTCTCTACAAAGAAGAAAGTATACTGATGGACTTTGATTTTCTTTAATGTGCCTTTAAAAGGAGGTTAGAGTGAGCATTAGTTTCCATGTGCATTGAGATCCTATGTTTCCGGCTGGTTCACTCACCTAGCAGTGGCACTTTGTTCTGCAGGAGCTCATAGTAACTGGTGGTGAGGACTCCCACAGGGTTGCTGGGAACAAAGCGCCCCTCCTTTACCAGCCGCTCACATGTCTTCATCAGCGTGCCTGAAAACTGCGATGGGTCCACACCATAGTCCCGCCAACCGCCAACTCCATCCGCCACACCTAAAATAACATAAAATGATTCAATAACAGGGTTTTGTTCTGTTTTTAACTACTGATGCTCTTATCTTATCAACTGCTCTTTTTTGTATTCATGGTAAATGGGGCTGTAATTTGTTATCTGTGAACCACCAAATTTGTCCTGTGGGACTTTATTGCAGGTTGAGAGATGTAACAATTGTTTACATTCTTCAGATTTCCTCATTTCTGGGCTGTTTTTCTTTTCCACAAGTGAGAAATTCAGGATGCAAAGAGCAAGAACGTCATGCAGCTGCATGTATGAAGGAGAAAAACAATGGGGACTTTCACCAAGATGCAAAAAGGACACCAAGTACAGGACAAGACATTTGTCAGACAGAGACTAAGGGCACTTTATACAATGTGTGAAATAGTCTGTATGTAGGAAGTTATGTTTGTGTAATTACATTTTCATTATTTCTGCTTACAATATTAAGACAGTCTGTCTGTTGCTAATGCACCAGACCAAGAGACTGAACAGACCAGGGTGGAGGGTGATGGGGGTATACTGTTACTAGCTGACTGCACAATACTCTGTTCCAGAGCTGCCCAAAACGAAATCCACGGAGCAAAGAGGCAAATTTACAGAAATTTTTGGTCCTGCCAAAAGATGGTTCCAGATGGTCATACTTCATATTAACTCTTCTCCAATGCATTTGGTCTATAAAAGTGTGCTTGCTTAAACACATCAACAATCTTCAAAATGTTCTGTCTTAACTAAGAAACTCTTGCTTAAATTTCAAAATTATATATTTTTTTCTCTATGCCCACCAATAGTAACACATTTGGCCCTTGGCTTCAAAAATTTAAAGTCTGGACTCCACTGGTCTATTTCATGGAACCCTTCACTAATCTTGCTACAGAGGCAGCTCTTATTTATAGGTTAATGAGAGTGCCCCTTATCATGGGAGTATTTAGTCAGATCCAAGATTTTCCTAGAATGGAAACTAAGCCGCTACTCCCAAGACACAGGCATGTGCTCCACTGACCATACAAGGATGGCCCTCTGCATCTCTCCTGCCTCAGCCAGATCTGACACACAGGCCTGCTCAAAAGCACAGGCAATGAACTTTTTTCTACCCATTCTTGTTTGTCTAAGATTAGGACACTTACACACAGCCGTAATAAAGCTGTACAGTATTGTAATGGTGTGAAATGAACGTAGTTTCATTACAAGGGATCCAAGACTTTTTGATATTTTGACGCAGCTCTCAGTCGGGCAGACCTGGCTTGGTCAAGTGCCTACACGAGACACAAACGGTGAGTGGTGAAATCTGAATCGGAAACGCTACACAATATGCTTCCCGGGGGCGGTTTAAGTTCAGTGCTTTATTGTCACTAATGGGCCACTGGGCATGCAGTGGTACAGGCCGTGGTGTGTAGATAGTCAATATAAACCAAACAGTTAAGTACAAGCACACTACTTACGTTCTAACACGTGAGAGCATTCAGATTAGTTATGGGCCTGCTACTGTTGCTTTCACTGCTGAAGGTCTGTTTTTATTGGTCATTACGATTAGGTATTGTAAAGTGAAATATGTGTCACAATTCACAGCCACAGACGCGGTTCAAGGACCTTCAGATAACAGGACTGACCTTTGACCTAGCATTTATGTAATAACCAACGTTATCCAGTCTGCTGTCGCACTGACTAGTTAATGTTTTTCAGGCAAACAAAATACTCACCCAAAACATCTGCAGATCTGTGTCGGGCGATGAAGCACGCGTCGTCCCCATAGCACATCCCTTTCTTCAGGATGCCTTTACGAAAATCCTTGCCGAACCCGCAGCTTGCTGTCACCAGGCTGTAGTCGCGGCTATCTGTCTGAGAAAGTCCGCCGATGACAGCTCTGGCAACCAGTCTACCGTACGACAGCACGGACAACATCACCTACACACCAACTACCACCAAAACTAACCGGCCAAGCTAGCAGCCGCGCTAGCTTAGCGTCGATGGTACGCACACAATGCTGACTTGCTAACAGGCTATCCTCTCCGAGGTTAGGTATGTGCAGCCGAGCTAACAGCCGACAACAACAGCCGCCACGCAAACATAGACAATGCACACCGCCACAATAACAACGCCTCCGGTGGTTATGCTTCTGCGCCTTGAAAACTGAAGGAAATTCAAAGAAACGACACGCATTTACCACATCCACACACTCGTAAGCATTGGTTCTCCACCTCCATCGTGTCAGTCTGGTCTTGGCGACGCTACATAACACAAATATCTGGACCAACTGCCCTCTGGCCTCGCACACTTCGTTCAGCTAGCAGGTCTTGTGACTGCTCTGACGTCAGACATCATTACGCAATCTACATTTCCTAATAAGGAAAACCCACTTCCACTCCGTGTTCTATTATCAATAAATAAATGTGATAGTAGAAAAAATGACATAAGAGCATAAACAACTTAATATGGGAAATCTATTTGAAAGGACACGAGAGTAGATCAGAACTACACCCATCTTTTATTGGAAAAAATAAAAATAAAAAATAAAATCCACCATAGGAGAAAACATCAGTATCGTAAAATCTCCACATTTATTTTCTTACTGTTTTTCATTGTTAGCATTTTATATAAATTTCAGACCTAATAATGAGTTCCTCAATTTTTCTACCTGGACTAAATTTTGCACTGGATTTTGTCACCCTCTTGTGGCTACTGATTATCCATACACCATGGAAGTAGAAGCCTTTGTTCATGAGGTATTCAATAGTACTAAGCAACACAAAAAGTGTAATAATGCTTGTATTGCAACAGTTCAAAATGAGAGTATTATGAACAAATGAAATTCAAATACCAGTTTCCCCCTAAAATACGCTCAAAGTTTATTAGAAAGATTTAGACATTACAAGAATGCTTTCTTTATTCATTTAATTTAGCACAAGACTTGTTTTAAAAATGTGATGATGCAGAGTGGAGTCAATGTCCTATGATAAATAAAGTTTTACAGAAATAAACAGGTGTTTGTGACATTCTCCACAGTTGTTTTTATAACCATTAATACCCATTATTGACAGTGAGAAAAAAGTGATGACTGAAATGAATGACATGAAAGAAATTGGAAAAATTGTGCACAGCTTCAAACAAGGCATTCCTGTGCATAATTAGCCGTATTGTTACATGTTTCCTGATTGAACAGTCATATGTGGCAAAGACTAGTTGCAAAATGGAGTGCAAAACACCTGAGGTTTTCATGGTGACATATCAATTTACCCTTGTGGACAAAACAACAAAATATTTTGCTTTCATCGGGTAGGAGTGGATATTTTTTCAGTATTGGCAGCATGAAGGATAACCAATCCTTCAAATGCAAAAGACGAAAGCAGAACAAGGAGTGAGTCTCCCAATATTTGTCCCCCTCATTTCTTGGCTTGCTTAGTGACCATGTTGCGGGGGGGAGTCACAGGACGGCTGCCGTTGGGCTTCTTCTTCTCAGCTGGTTTTAAAATCTACAAGTAGAATAGAGAGAAAAGTTTCAAATGTTAAAGGAGGTAACTACACATATCTGTCAAAAATTCTGGAGAATAGAAGCCTTCCATTCACAATGGTACCAGTTTCCTCTGTCATCTCTCTGAAAACTTTACAAGCCATTTTTTTACCAATTCGGTAGTTCAGTATTTGCTAAATGGGAAACAAAACAATTATTATTCACTGAAGCCCATCAGTTCAATGACATCTTGTAAAGCTGCATGCAGCAGCGCTGTGTTCAAAACAGTTGTCTCCTGGGGGACAACAAGGGACATAAATGCTGAACTTTGCCAAGTCAGCCCAGCAGCCTGAATCCCTGGCTGCTGGGTCTTTGTTGGTCATTCAGGGATTCCAGGTATAAAGTATTAAAATATCTGTCATGTGGACTGATGTCACTGATTCCACCCAGGCCATCCAACAGTACAGACTGCACCCAGAGTTTCTAAGCTTCCATCATATTGAGCAGATGTTGCCATTTTGACACTTAAAAAAAAAAAAAAAAGAAACACAACCTTTATTTGTTTACTATAGAGTGGCTGTCTGGTGGAACCAAAACTTCAATGCTGCATTTACTTATTCACCATTACCAAAACAAAGACAATTTTAGAATAAAATCCTTTCTATTCAATGTTGTAGTCACCAACAAAGATTTACCAGCATTTGGCTGGTGCTTGGTATTAATTCCCCACCTTGGTAATCCATACGGGTGATGCAACATTTTGGATTATCCAAAAACAACTGTTTTACTGATTAGTGAAAATCCTCTTTCTAATTAGTTCTATTTGAACTTTGGTCTTTCACTGCTTTAGCTCCTCTTAAAGCTTAAGCACTTTCAGAGTGGATACAGAAATATCAACAATGCAAAAACTAATTAAAAATTAATAAGGGTTATTATTGGCAACAACCTGTGCATATGATGTTCATGGCTGTTGATCTCACCTGAAAAGAGCACATGAGGGTCTCATCCACACTCATCATGGCACCAGCATTATCAAACTCCCCACAATAGTTCGGTGCTGAGAACAAGGTCACAAGCTGCCTCTTTGCAAAAAATTCGTAGCCATCCTCAACAACCTGCACGTTTGATAAAGGAGAACAAGAAAAGACAAGCATTAACATAATAAATTATTCATAGATGCATGAATACTATAATTTAACCTTAAATATGCATAATCCACTCAGCACACACTGCTCAGTGCGCACAGCTGTAAAAAGCTGAAAGTAAAGATGCAAACTGCTAGATATAGTCTACTGTGAATAGTATGTCTGCACTGTCCTGTGCACACTATAAGGTCATGCTGTCCTTATATTAAGTGACAGGTATGTACCACAGACTGTATATAAAAATGGAGGACATGACAGCTCCCCAAAAGTGAAGCCAAAACGTCTGGATCGCCCCCTGGTGGCTGGCTGCAGTATACGTCATAAACCCCACCCCCTCCATGTTAGTGGATGGGACATGGGCCAAACTAAAAAATCAAACTACACGTCAAATAAATTTTTCTCAAAGATGGTTCCTGTCATTTTAGGTAGTTCTTATCACGCTGATGTATGATGAAGTGTTCATTTTTCTGATAAGTTTGGTTTACATTAGTTATTTGATGCTATAAAACGGGGAGGTGACATCTGTGATTGACAGCTGCTCTGAGTGAAGCTGTCGCGGAGCCGGCACCTGTGGACTTCTGCTCAGGAGGTGTATGTGGGAATGTTGAGAGGAGCTGAACATTAACTGTCCATAACCTTGACTTTTAGTTGTTGTATTTACCTTATCAACAAGCCTTCAGTCGTAGTACAACCAGCGGCAGTGACGGTTAAGACTGGAGCCACTAAGCTACCTCAAAACTTCAGGGGGCGTGTGCTCGCAATTCAGTCAGGAGATATGGGCGAGACGTCAGTACTCCCTGATCTCTACTGCGCAGACTCTGGCTCCAAATGACGTCACCAGAGCAAGATGGCAGCACGCGTATCCAGGATATTTTGGCTTCACTTATGTACAGTGGGAGGAAGTGGAGACACTTCGTCCATCTTTATATACAGTCTATGGCATGTACTATGAACGTTGCAAACTGCCAACATGTTCTTACAGTAATGTCACCAAGTCAAATTCCTATTTATGATGACAAACGTGAATGTGCTCACTTGATGGGCACGACAGATCAGATCTAGGTCATGCTTGTGCAGGAACTTGGCCACCACCTCTGAGCCAAAGGTAAACGATACACCCCTGTCGTTCTCCCCCCAGCCCAAAACATCCTTGTCTGGATCAGACCAGAGCAGGTCGCAGAGCAGACCCTGATCGGGCACGTCAGTGGGGCGCATGACGCGTCTGATCTGCTCCATGGACTGAAGGTCAGGAGACAGTCCTAAAAGAAAAATCCGTACAGTATAAATAAACACACTGACACAGAGGTCAATACCTATTACGCTAGGCTGAGGCCACAGTCAGCTGACAAACTGCAAGGACAGCGTTACTGAAGGATAAACAGAAGTGTGGGTTAACGTCAAAGGAAGATTATTTTACAGCATGTATAAAACTTAAATAGCCTTAGTGACTGTTGACATAAAGGGAAATATGTCAAAAGTACCTAGTTTTACCTAAAATGCTTAAACATTGCTGCTGATGCAATTAACTGAATAGTCAATTAGTCAATTGACAGAAGATTAATCAATTATAATTTGGATCATTTATCAGGTAAAAATATCAAACCGTTGCTGGTTACAACCTCACAAATGCTACAGCTTGCTTACTTTTCTTTGTACATATTACTTTGGATTTTTTATCTTCTGGTCGGACTTAAGAAGCAATCTGACGACATCAATTTAGGCTCTGGTAATTAGTGATGGGCATTTCACATTATTTTTAACATTTGATACATGAAATGATTATCTAAAAAATAATCGATAAATTAATTGATAGTGAAAATAATCATTAGCTGCAGTCCTAATAAACATTAATCCACCCACCTCCGTGGCAGCAAAAGATCTTCTCATCCACAATGGCGGCAATGGGGAGGCAGTTGAAACAATCTGTGAATGTTTTCCAAAGCTTGATGTTGTACCTTCTTTTACCTAAAACAAAAAGGCATTAAAAAAACTTCACCATAACACCATGACCACTGCTAAAATATATGAAAACAACCAAACACGGTAAATTAGCTATATTTCCAACCTGCAGACCCTGTGTAAAGAGTAAAAAATAAATGAAATGAGCAAATTTTAGTGCTGCAACCTGCATTATAAACACAAGTAGGACAAAAAATAACATGACAAACATGAAGCCTAAAGCAGAAATGCACCCTAATCACCACTACTGCAAAACACAGAGGAATCAATGTAAGATAACAGCAACATATATGGGAAACTTGGAATAAATACAATGAATTATTTTTTTTATAATTCTAACAATTAGCACACATTACTCACACTCATCATAGAAACCATATATTCTGTTGATTGAGGCGCACTCATGGTTTCCCCTCAGCAGGAAGAAGTTCTCAGGGTATTTGATTTTGTAGGCCAGCAGTAGACAGATGGTCTCCAGAGACTGCTTCCCTCTGTCCACATAGTCTCCCAGAAACAGGTAGTTGCTCTCTGGAGGGAAGCCCCCATACTCAAACAGCCTCAGCAAGTCATAGTATTGCCCATGGATGTCACCTGCAGGAAGCACACAAATAAATGTCAGAAACAACAGATAAGATATGTAGCCTTAAAATACTTATCTCTTAAGTTATAATGGACCACAGCTTTCCAACAGCCATGCTTTCTTGGACAAGTTTCAAGATGGGGCCAGAGATGCTTCCCATAAGACTATATATACCAAAGATTAAATAACGCTGACCCAGTTTTTGTGCTTTAACCACAGGCAATAAATACACCCTCCCAAATTTTACTCACCACAGATCTTGAGAGGGGCTTCAAGCTCCAGAAGAATGGGTTGACTGAGAAAGATCTCCCTTGACTTGAGGCATAATCCACGAATCTCATTCTCTTGCAGCTGTACATTCTTGCCAGGTTTTGCTCCTCTGACTACATACATAACACAACCAAAAAGAAGTCAACAACACCTGCAGTTATACAACACACCAGTTAGCTAGCTAGATCTTGTGCCTTCCTAAGATGTGAAAGATCGTGAAGGAGAATGGATGAATATTTTGTGGCGCGCTGGGATGCAGAATGTTGTTATATTCCTGTTAGTGTTTGTGCATTTGACACAATACACAGACCACTCATATTCTCACGCCGCAAACAAACACAAAAGCTGCAATACGATGTACAATTTTGTAGTATTATCTAACTAATGTTAGCTAGTATGGGTAGTTATCGCACAAGATGTTTATAAACATATACTGTTAGGTCGCTAACAAACGTTAGCTACGGTAGCATGCGGATAAACGAAACAGCGTTACATAAAGGTATTTAATAATTTCTTACCTTCTAAAAGGCGCTGGATGATACTATCTATATTGAGTTTATCAACATCTGCCATTGCGAAGTTGGAGGCTAGTAAAATGGACTCAGTGAAATCTAGGTCTTGTGGTAACAAGCTTGTGAGCTAGCCAGCTAGCTATTCTAGCATTAGCTACCTAATGTTAGCTAGCTTCGTGGATTTTCTGACTAAGAGAAGTGATGTGACCCTGCTTATGTTTAGCTGCTCATTGACACTTCCAACGGTCTAATAACCTACTTAGACATCTCAGTTTTTAAAAAAAATCCACATCGAAAGTTGGCTTTCGTTTAAAAAAACGGGACTAAAAACATGAACGTCTGCCGTACTAGCCGTTAGCTAGCGGTAATGTCCCCTGTGTCTTCTTTATGCCGCACCTAGAACGGCTAGCTAGCTGCTTAGAGGAGGATGTTTGGTGGCTGCTCGGCTGCTGCCATCTACTGTACTGGAATGGTGCAGGTGTTCTTTTAAGAAATGCTAGAAACGACAGCATTTACATGAAAAGGATGGACCCCGAAACTGAAAACACTGAAGAGGAGTATCTCTGAAATCGAAATTGACTGTATGGGGCTTGTAGTTCGGCGCTGCCAGCAGTTCAGTTCCTACTCGGTAAAGAAGACAACTCTACCTTTTGGTTGATAGGCTACTAAAGTGTGCCTTTTATTGTAATCGTCCACGGTTGTTTCACAATGAATGTATGCTGTTTTTTTCAGCTGTACCATGCTTCATATTTATGACAAATTCACACCTGGGGCTGAGAGCACAATCAGTCTTCGCCAGAGTGATATTCACACTTACATGACTATATAACTACAGCTGATTCAGTTGCTTTGAGACCATTTTTCTGATATAACCATGGGGAGTAAAGCCACACACAAACCCAACTTAACACATTTTGAATGACAGGACTTCTTCCATACTGGTGTGACTCAACAGTAATTGTTGTTTCTCACTCACATTTCTCACCCAGACTGGGGCTGAAACTAGCAATCTTCCACTCAGACACCTGCTTGTTTAACCTGTAGTCTGCTGTCTCCTTCTCTTTCATCGTCAAAACTTTATAGCTCTGCAAATATGAATGCCAGTAAATCTTTGAAATGGGCTTATTCAATGCAGTAGCCAGTGAAAATAATAGTTTTTTTTAATTAAACCATTCATTCATTCATACACAGCTAAATATAATATTTCACAGACAATTGCAATGGATTACACACCTATTTTTTGCTGTGAATAAAGATTTTATTTGACCTATTATGATTAAGTTACAATCACATCACACAATTACATATCAGAAATGGAGCAGAAACATGAATGTGAGCCTGTCTTAAGCTCTCTATTACTACTGTTGTCTATGTGATCTTGCACACGAGGGCATCTCTGCACAAACATGTCACAGCCGTTTAAATGCACACAGTGGTCAGTCCAGCCCTGAGGAAGGATGCCCCCCCAATGCTATGTATCTATTCTTGATCCTTCTCCTCCCCATGTGTGATGATGTATACAAGGTTCTTGTAGTCAAGGTTCCCCCCTACATCTGGGGGGAATGCAGTGAACATCTGCTCCATCTGTGGGGTATATAGTAAAAGAAAAAAAGTAAAAATGCATGATTAAAACTCATACAAGTGTGAGACAAAGTGGAAATATTATCTCGTGCAGTATTTTCCCTGGAATGGTCTACATATTACACTGTAGCAAACCACCAGACATTGTCCGTTGTGGACGCATCTAACCTCTTCAGGCGAGAACCTGTCTGCCTGGGTTGTCAGCATCTCCGTCACACTGCAAAGACAAGCAGTGGTGATGAGCAGACTATGCATTCACCTCGTCCAGCATCAGTACATTAGAAAGGTACTCACAAGTCCTTCTTTAAAGTTCCCTTTCCTTCAGGATCAAAGACTTTGAAAGCATTGAGGATTGTTTCCTCTGCATCTGCACCTAAAGATGGACAGAGGCAGGTCTGAGCACATGATGACCTCTACTGTGCTAAAAGGCTGAAGTGAAGGATGAAAATGGGTGTCACATCGGCTTGAAGCATGACCATGGCCTCTGAAAGCTCTTGAACATTATCGGAGGCTCTGGACATGACAGAGCAATCCCCTCACCTTTTAGTTTCTCCCCAAACATGGTGAGAAAAACTGTGAAATTAATAGGTCCTGGTGCTTCCTTCAGCATCTCATCAAGCTCCTCTTGCTTCACATTTAAACGACCTAGGGAAGGCTGGAGGATTAGGTGCTATAGGGTCCAAATGGTACACAAGTTCCTAAGTACATGCACATATAAACACACACAGAAGAGACAGATAGTGAAGCAACAAGCGCACATAGACGTCAATCAGCTTACCCAGAGCTGCAAATGTGTCTCTTAGGTCATTCTTGTCAATGAAGCCATCTCTGTTCTGGTCCATGATAGTGAAAGCCTGTTGAGGTGTTATGGTTACACATCATGTCTATGGTCCTCTGCCTGGCATGACAGTGTAAATCACTCAACAATGCATTTTAAGTGAAAGAAAACAACTGGCAGAGCACTGACTTCTTTGAACTCCTGGATCTGGGCCTGCTCAAACATGGAGAACACGTTGGAGTTGGCTCCCTCCGCTCTCTTCTTTGCTTTCTTGGGTGCCTGCAGGGTTTGACAATGACAGTCTAATTAGATACAGTACTAATGGTGCAATCATCACCTGGCTCTGCGCTGGTGCTTCACTCATTATCGGTTTACCGTGACACATGTGCTTATGATAACAAGCCAATAAACAGCAAACTTACCAAGTGTGGGGCATTAACTGCACGACAGGCGAGGTTTATACTGGGGAATACGTTTCATTATGGAGGATTAGAAACAGTGACAGTTTGTGATGGAAATATTTACCCACGCCTCCAATTTTCTGGGAATGTATACTGAGCCTGGGGAGGGTGTGGTCCTCTTGCCTTGCACACAGAGCCCCAGGATCACATAAGGGATTATTCTATAGGGCCCGGGTGGTGACAGCATGGTACACTGAGCCCTGTTTGATTGGAAATCCCTTGGAGGCAAGGATTATGTTGAGCTATTTACATGACTGCCAAGGAACTGTGAAAAACAGTGCAAGCGAATGCGGCGTGATGACATCATATTGCTTGGATTCACAGGCCTCTCGACAGCTGCTGTCTAACCCTTGTAGTGGATTAGCTCTCAAGCAGTTGTACATCACATGGGTGGAAGGTCATTGTGCCTCTTGGCATTTCACTCAGCTGCATTTCTCAAATTTAAATATCGTTCACTTTGAGTCAAGTTTTAGCAGGATTCACACAATTGTGAAAAATGACGCAAAGTTCACTGATCCTTGTTGCTTCTCAGTCCAAATCAACAGAAACTTTTTTGCATGCTATAGTAGTTCCTCTCCTCTCCTGTCCTCTCCCCTTATAATGTCTTAACATTTCATCCGTGTGAGTAGACCAGGATGTAATATATTAGCGCATGCAATGAATGTAATACGGTATACTGCCCACTCATACAGATTATATTCCCTCATATCAATAAAGCTACAATTGGTGCTCAGTTTACATTCAAAACAAATAAAAAAATTACACATTAAGCACATATGAGCACATTAAAGGTGCACTATGTAAAATTACAAAGGTGGATTGGAGTGAGGACTGTTTAGACTCAACTTACAAAAAACCCATGGAACATGCACCTAATTAATTAGTGAATCCACCAGTGATGAGAACCATGTAGACTCAGCCTTCAAATTTCATGCTCATTCTACTTTTGTCAATTGAGTCTACACAGTCCTCACCCTCTGCAATTTTTGCATGGTTTACCATTAACCATGCATAATGCAAAGTAGAATCAATGTCTCCTCAACGTCTACAGTGGTATAAACTAATCTGAAACAAATTGCCCTAACTGTGCATCCTGGTACTGTTATTTTAACTGCAACACAATCAAAGGGAGAGTCCATCAGAACACACTCACCATGATTCAGTGGCAGCTGGATGAGAACCAAGGAGTGTTCCTGATGCTGTGTGATGGAACAGCACTGAAAACAAGGGGTAAATATACTGATCCCTCTCCCCTCCACAATCATGCATGTCTGTGGGCTATAAATACTCCATGCCTTCTTTAGGCAGAGACCCAGGTGAAGAGGACTATTCCCTGGTCCTCCCCTGTGGTTCATTGTCAGAGTTTTAACTGCATGAGATTTGGGGGTAATAGCCAAACACACTGCCACATTACCAAGACACAAGAATAACAACAGTGCATAGCTATGGCCATGATTGACAATTCCACTTGTTGGGATCCATTGTCCAGCTGTCCAGTTAGCGCTCCATGGAGACCACAACTATGTTATGATGAGAGCCGTTTCTGGGTAGCACAATAATGGGAACTATTAGTTAAAGCTTTGTGAATCCCCCCCAGTAAGACGTGATCATCATCGTGATGTGGAAAACATTAGTGAGAATCACGTTCTGAAAACATGGTTCATGAAAAGTTTAAGTTTTGTTCAGTTGTTCTCAAGCACTTTAAAAGTTGGTATACTCAGCTTATGGCCAGCCATAGAGCTACTTGTTTGCAGGATTTCAACAGTGTATGCGATTTTTGTGTTTTGTTGGTTGTAAATTCTGGTTTGTGTTCTTCTTACGTTAGCAGAAGTGACCATTTCATTATGAATAAGATGATAAGATAATCAAAAAGCAACACTTAAGTGGAAAGTTTATATGTGGCAATAATAATAATAACAACAACAACAACAACAATAATAATAATAATAATAATAATTATAGTAATTGTACATCAAACCTGCGCTTACTTAAATTATGCTGCTTTGTCTGGCATAAAAATGTACACTCTTAAATATCTAGTGATCTTATTTTCATCCACAAACCATGTATAATACAAGCTGTTGTGGAGGACTGCAGTCTCAGATATTCAGCACTCTGAGGAGTAGGAATTATTTGAGAGAAGGTTTGAATCTTTAGCTGCAGTTATCAAAGCTGCACAGAGGCACTTTGATAGGAAAATCGTTCAATATAACATTGGTGGTGATCATTTGAATTTTGCTTCTTTTGAGGCTATTGACGAATGTAACATTCTCATCTAAAACATTTTTGCTATTAATCTCCAAGGAAATTACTGGATGGTGACAATTTAAGTTTTTGTGATTTAATTACCCAGCAAAGACAGTGAATTAAAAAGGCTTTGGCAGAGGAAGTAATTTCCAGAGGTATTTTGTTTTGTGGTAGAATGAGAGGCAACATTGTATTGGCATTTTTATCATAGAGACATTCTCTGATGTGAATGGCAAAGGTAGAGCTGAATTTGTATCAGGCCTTTTTAACCTCAAAAGAACTTCACAATTGGCAAACCCCCTCAGCTACACACACAAATCAAACCAGCTACAGCTTGCCTTGATGCCTGATGACCAACACAGTGAACAATGTTCAAGCATTGATTATCATCTAAGACAGGGCTTGTCAAACTTTTTCATGTTCTGGACCCCAAGTTGACTTTCATTAATCCACAGATCCTCATTTGAAGTGATTTTGTCCTCATTAGAAAAGTATTAAATTGTTTTAATACCATGCTTGGCCATTGACAAATAGACTGGTGAGATTAGAACATAATTTTAATTACTCATTTTTTGTATTTTGTATCATTTTCTAGTGAATGTAAACTATTCCTCGTTTTACTGAGAACACCCTGTAAATCCCTCTGGGTCTCCTGGGAGGACCCAGACCTCACTTCTAAGATACATGACTTTTGACTAACAAAAAAAAACAAAAACAAAAAAAGTCAAGTTTCATAAGGTGAAACAATACAGCTTTTCTGTCTTGGATATAAAGGGAAAACTGCGTTGTCATTGTACTGATTGGTGTACAGGAGTTTATATAGAACCTACATTTCCTGGGATTTGTTTTAAAAGATGTGACAAAGTCCTGTCACATCTTGTCGCTGCTTCATGTGACGCTGCTTCACATCTTGTCTTTGCATCTTGTAGCTGCTTGATGTGATGCTCCTCTCAGTCTTTCTTACACCCTCATACAGAAGTCACAGGATGTCTAAAGTAATCATCACTGTTCCTCTATGAGAGGTGCTAAGTCTCTGGGTTTACTGTTCACCCAGTGTTCAAATGACAAGCCATCCTTCTCAGTTGAAGACTAGTCATTAGGGTTCATGTCATAGAGAAATTACGTGTTTTTTTAGGTTTTTTTTTTTTTATTATTATTTTTACAAGATACTTTTTATGGTAGCAGTTCTCTACATGACAAAATGTAGATGAGCGAAAGGTTCTGAGCCTGCAGAACGGACAGCAAATACATGCTCACAAATACATTTTACATATCTTTAATTTGTGCCATGAATTTTGGATTTAACACTGACAGCTCCCTCATACTCACACTCTTACTCATTGATGCTACTATCGCTGACGTGAGGCTCTAATATTAGGTCTTTACCCTTTTAGTGAGTGCTCCCGATTAATTTCCCATTAATTGGAAGCACAGAGTAGAGTTAGACTTCTGTCAGAAGTGCACCGTACGTAGACTTTGACTTTGTCCCTCCTTGATTACTTTGACATCCATTTACCCATCTTGTCCAGTAGGTAGTGCTAGCAATCCATAACATCCGCTATCTTAAATTGCCAAGGCAAACTGATGTTGACTCATAGTCAGCAAGATGAATAAAACCCACTGTTAGTGTCTAAATTTGGTGCCTCATCTGATGATAACTTCCTACTTAGTTGTCTCTATATCTCAGTAATTAGTTTGCTAGTTTGCTGTAGCTGCTGATATATTTTTACTCCAATAAAATTACTCTGGATTTCATCTGCATCATGTGCCAAATGAGGTATTTAATTATGATGATAAGGTATGGATATTGGTATAATTTTTATTTGTAGAAATTTCAAAACGCAATCAAATTTCATAATGAATATTGCAACAAATCTTGAACTGGTCCATAAATCATTCACCAAGTAAAATATTACCTTTAGTACAGTGAAAATGCAGATGCCTAGAATACATAAGGCCTAGTGTTCATGTACACAGGACGTGCCTGTGCTGGTGTGGTTACTGTAACAAGCTTTGATGTAATGATCTGCCTTAGATACAGGGTCTGTGCTCTGCTGTTCACATGGCCAATGCAACCAATAGCGCAGACTCAAGGCCCTCATTGTAAATAACAGTTTTTTCTCAGGTTAAATTAAGGTTAAATAAAAGATTAATGTCGGTTAATTGTCGGTTCAAGACTTCAGCCTTCGGCCCTGCTGAGAGTCATAATGTCACGCTGGAATAAATGTGAGCCTGCTCAGTCAACGGAGATCTCTTGCTTTTTGGCAGGCCGTCATTTTAAAATAAGATTTTGTTTTAACTGACGTGCTGTGTTAAATAAGGGCTGAAATAGTAACCAAGGGAAGCAAAGGTTGAAAAAGTAACCGAGAACGGCAAAACATTTACACATGATCAAACTGAAGGAAAGATCAGACAGTCTTGCCAGTGTGGGTGCTGCTGAAGCCTGTGTAGTGGTGTGAGGTTGCATTTTGTCTGATATGGCTGTGGTCTGCCATCGCTCAGACTTCAATTTCCAGCCCACTGATTACTATCATAGCAGTTCTTCGTGATTATTGTCATCCTGTTGTGTCTTATTATGAATGAAAAAAAAATTGCCCTTTCAGGAAATATATTATATTGTCTAGGATTCCATAGAGAGGATGCACTGTTCTTACTCATCAAAAACTATTTTCATACTTGCAACAACTGATCTTACTAGTTGAAACAGGCACGTGTACAGCCCTTCCTCTTATTCACCTGCTATATATCCTCAATTTAATTTAAATTATAATCGGTGGATGCTCTATATTCTTGCTGTGCCGGTACGCTGCAACAGAACAGAGTGTGCCCATCTTTAAGCCAAGAAAAGAGCTGAAAATACCATGTTGACTGCATTTGTCTGTGGTCTGACATTTTAAAGAGCATTTCATGCACACGTTCAATCTGCTGGCAGAATCGGAGCTGGTATGGCAAAGGCAGCATGTCCTGTTGGATGCAAGGTCACAGGTTCACTTGTGGCACCAGCCAATATGTCCAAAATGTATTTAGTGTGTGTTTATAAATGCGTGTATGAGTGTGTGTCTCAGGGAGATAGATGAAGCAACAAATTGCTAATCACACAATGTGGTGATGAATGCTCTACAAAAAGTTCATTAGCATTAACATTTAATTATAGAGGATGGATGTCCCAAAACTATGTCAGGAAATCATAACCCGACAGCCTACATTTCCAAAGACCTCAAAACCCTTGACTGAGGAAAGACTTAGGATGCTTTAATTTTGGGTAATAGCTCGTGTGCACCTTTGTGAGTTGTAACAAGACTGCTATCAAACTTATGTCTTATAAAGTACTGTAGCTCCAATATTAAGATCTCTGATGCATCACAGCTGTGATGCTCATTACATTTGAATTCTGCATCTCAGCAAGCCTCACCCTACTGCCACAAATAAAAGGCAATAAGTGAAACTTTTAATAACCTGCCTTCACTTTTCCCCATAGGTATTTTTTCTATGACAGAAGAATATGTCATTGTCCCCTGAGGAGCTAAAAATATGACTCATGAGGATATTATTTTCTACTAGGGACTTATTTTATGGGGGGGGATATCAGCTAGAAGCTACTGTACATTGCGCGGCTTATCCTCAGTGATCAGGAGGTGGAAAGTAGATTAAACCATTGGTTTCCAGAGTACCTTCACCCAGTGATAATGGTATAATTAATGGAGAAAATCAAACAATCTTCATTAGCAAATTATTCTGTTTCAAACGCTGTAGTGTCAGCAGGGGGAGCACCTGGCCCCAATACTGTAGCACCAGGCTACAACAGCCCACAGTGTGTCCTGTGACCAGTGGAATGAGTTATTTTAAGTGGACAAAGAGCACACTCATGCTTGATTAAGTAAGGTTAGGTAAAATATCAGAGCTTTGCTGTCATGTCACGAAGTCATTAAAATTTGTGGGAAAGTTAAACTAATTAATTTTAATGTATGATTTTATAATCTTATAATTGAACTTACACACATGTTTACCTTTACCTCAAGGAATACACTAAATTTGATAACCACATTTTTTGATTAACATGAATATTCCTTGACAGTATATTCAGTGGCGATACACGGGCTAAAGACAAATAGATCCACAGAAATACGGTTATTTTAAACTATAACCACAGTATATAAAATGTTAAACATGATCAAAGGGAAATTTAAGATGTATTTATAAGCAGTCTACGATGTCTGTTAGTAGCGAAAATAGTATGAAAATGTATTTATTTCACATTTCAAAAATGATTGCTTGAACTAAAATAGCAATTTACCACACAATATACTTTAGTAATAATGATTAACATTTAACATGTATCTATTTTATGTCATGCTGTATTTGGAATCTGAAACAGTCTTAAAGTTACATAGTCTAACCCACTGAAAAAGATAAACAGTCCAATTTGCATAATAAGAGTGAGAAATCGGCAGGTGGACAAAGTGACATTTAAAAAGGAATAGTTTCAAACTGTGGATAATGCCCTCAAATTTCCTGCGCTGCCTCTATGTTTTATTTTTACATGTGCCTCTCTGCAATAAACAGGCTAAAAAAGTAGGCTTGGCTAAATTCCCCGAACTCCACTAATCTACACATCATCTCCTTCCCTTTTCCAGACGGTATTGATCACCCCCCGCCTTTACGTCAGTATTGATAACTTTGCCAAAGCAAAATCAAGTGCAATTGTCCAGTTAATGTTGGAGACGGACGCATGGATACAGTTGCTTTTTACTTTTCAAAGACCGGGGCAGTTCGACAAAATACCTTTTTTTCCCACTGCGACCAAACATGTTGGTAGACTTTCCAAACATATCGGTGGACTCTCGTGTTAAGTCTATTCATTACTTTTTTTTTAAAGTACGACCAGTAATCGTAAACGTTGTTTAACGAGGGGGAATCCAGCCCACATATTTATTGCAGCCGCTGAAAAAAATCTCCTCAATATCCCCCAAGATGGCCGCCGATGTAGGATCGATGTTTCAATATTGGAAGAAATTTGATCTACGGCGGCTTCAGGTTAGTGTTATTCTCACCTTTCTCGGCGTATTTTTCCAGCGGTATGTCATGCTACTTTACTCTGGTGTGTGTTATCTCGTTTTGGGTGAATGTGCAACGAAAGCTGGCGGTGTTTGCATTGATAGTTATTAGAAATTGATCCCTCTTCTGCCTTTGTTCAGTTCAATCATTGATCAGCGGTGGAGCGACCGTTGAGCAGCACAGGCTCTGTTAGCCACACCGCTCTGGGATCAGCACCGCGGACAGCACTGATGTTTACATACATTAGCTTTTCTGCTTTTTTACTATTATTGTAAGCGACAAACACCGCTGTACATGCACGGAAACTTTTAATGCGCCCCTGTATCTTGGTTCTTGGACGTAGGCTATAACTTTTTCCACCCAGCTTTAACGTTTTATGCCGTTTGTGTCGACGACCGCTGCGTTGTTGCTGCATCTTTTACTATACTGGTTCCGATAGTATAATTCTTGCGATTAGCTTAAACATTTTTACTACCTTGAACCATTTGCATGTGGGAAAGTTTGATTTATGATTGAGAAAGTTTTCGGTTGACATGAGTTGTTCTGTTCGGACATTTAATGAGATTGTTATTTTTCTGTAGGTAGCCTTTACAACAAGAAGCCTCAGCTGAGTGATAGTGCAACATTTAGTTTTTTAAAAGACGAGCTAGCTATGTTTTACAAGCCGGTGGCTTTCAACACACAAGCGCCGTTGTGTTATTTCGCTTGTACAAAAATTGTTTGCACATACTCGAATTTTATAGCCTACCGATGTATAGCAGGTGAGCAGTTTGTTTTACCACGGCTTTAGCCTGTACCTATAGCTCGTTTAAATAACATGTCATGCTCATAGCCTATAGCTTAACCCAATGAGTTGAAAGTTGGATTTATAAACCACAATGCTGACAGGCTATGCGCTTGTATTCCTGATACCAAACGTTGAAATAAGGTTGGAGAAGCTAAACGCTGTTTTCAGTGTCCACTCCCCCCTCCTCTGCTCTCTCCTGAAGCCGCATAGGGCTGCTCGGCCGGGGGGGGCTGTGTAATTGTATTCCCCGCTAATGTTTGTAAATCAGCCTCGGCCGGCGCAAGGGCACCGTCTCTGCCGTATGACTGATGTTCTGTAACATGAGAAATGACAGGAGCATGGCAGTCCGGGTCCCTCGGAAAAGCCTACCGAGGAGAAGAAATCAGATCTGGTGGCTCTCGGTTGTCTTGTGTTGGTCGAGTGTTATTCCAGCTCCTAGCCGCTGGACCACTCATCTAGCCTGGGATCCACAGGGGCGAGGGAGCTATTGTTGTTGTGGCTTCATGTAGCATTTTGCCTCAGAAAACTGCAGGCATCCTGATTCATAAAGAATCCATAGGGCTGTGTAACATTTGTGATAGATGTACAGACCCAAGATTGTTTTTATTAAATGAGACTGAATAGCCATAGAGCTACATCTGAACTGCCCCTTAAGGATGCCCAAGACATTACCCAGTGTCATGAGCAGTGATGTAGTGGTAAATAATAAAAAGGTGGGTTAACTGTGGGCTCCAGTCAGTGGTCATCTCAAGGCAAACCACCACCAGTGAAAAATCCATTATAGGCTACTGCTAGAAAAGTGATAATTTATGCTTGTTTTCCCTTAAATGACCTTATCCTCATGTAACTTTAATCAGTTTGATACTACTTACTAACTGAAAGATTTATGTCAGCCCCAAAAAGCTGGCTAAACTATTTCATAAATGAAAAGGTGGGTATACTCAGTGTAGGTGCACTACATCCCTGGTCTTCTTGAATTAATACATTTGAAGCTTGCTCTAAAGTATGATTATGATTGTGCCACGGGAGTAAAAACTTTTGTAAGTCACCTGTGTAATTTTGCAAGCACGCTATTTATAAATTTAGCGTTTGATGAAAAATTTGATGAATAGCTTGCTTGCGCGAATATACAGACTGTATTAGTCACAATGATCATAGGCATCAGCTGGTTTTGAAAATAATCATAACAAATGCACAGATGCTAAGAACAGAGACAAATTGACCTACAGTTATCCATATTGTAGCAACTATGGTAACTAAGATGCACATTTACCCATGAAAACATGCACCATTTTTCCACACATCCACTTGTCTTGTCTGGAGAATCACACTACAATGTTAACTTTTCAACACAACATATGGTAATAATGCCATATGCTTTGTCAGTGTGTTGCTAATGTCTCTTAATGATCAGACGAAAAGTGACACACGTGTGTTGGTCCAAACTAGACATGTGGAGGTATTGAAAATGGTGAAATGAGTGTTCATTTTCTGCAGAAATTATAAACCTTCCAGTATCTCACTAGACTAGCTTGGATTTTGATCACATCATCTTATTGGCAATTAAGCAGCTCTGATAAATATTCTTGCAAGCCTCTGGCTGCAAACATGCCTGTAGTTTAAATGTGACATCCTCTTGTACATGTGTTTGGAATCAATTAATTCACTTATTTCTCATTCAGTCATGGTTGAAGCCTGTGTCAGGCAGTGTAACATCATTGCAGTTGTTCAACAATCCAGCCTATAGAACAGCATTCTTGCAGTATCTGAGGACATCTACAAACTATTTTGGCAATTCACACAGGAACATTTATTCCCTCATCCCAAGTTATTGTAACAATAAACTGAGTGTGCAATTTTTTAAAAAATGTTTGTGCAGTGCATTTGTGCTTCAGAGTTGTACAGGATGAATAATTCACCTGCAGGCTGCTGAAAAGAGGGCAGGGAAAGTACGAGGCGTTGAGGTGGAGTGACCTTGGTTCCTGCTGGCTGCAGGTCACCCGGCCGTTGCCGCGGTAATCATTCACACCAGCCAGATGGCATTTCCGTGGGCGAGCATGAAAAGGACGGGTCAGGGTCTGTCCTGCCAGGTCCTGCCAGGCCCAAAAACAACTCTGGGCCAATACGGTACCAGGAGAGCATTCGGCCCGTAGAAAGACTTTGCAGAGCCAGGTGATTAGGTATGGTCCAACCAGGCGGAAATGTGCTTATGTTACAGTAGTGCTATTGTCTAAATCTGTCAATTGAAACCACTTTCTTTGTATCTTTCATAAATCAGCCGGCTTACCATGCATATACTCATCTTTAATTGCTCCTCAAACATTTTCAAATGAGGATTTGCGAGGACTTCATCAAAGCCTCAAAACTTTCTCTTAGATTTTTCTTTCATGGGTAAGTTTAGAAAACTTGGGCTCCTTGCCTTCGCTGACTGGGTACCATAATCCCTCTGTTGTTTTTAGTGATGTCGCAATGCTGTGCTCATACAGCGTAATAATGCTCAGCTTATTTGTTACCATTTCTTAGCCTTGTTTCCACACTCTCTTCCATGAATCTAAGAGGCAGCAGGGTTTTAGATCAGGAACAAAAGCTTGTGATTGTACTACATTTAGCATGACTCAGTTGCTCTGGTGTCAGCTCTAATCCACACACAGAGACAACAGTATTGCCAAACAGTGAAATTGCTTTGCAGCCTGTGAGCCTGGCTGCCTCCGCTGCCAGCCTGCTCTGTGTGCTGTTTGCCAGCAGCTCCCGCCCCCCCATACCAACCCTGCAATCTCAAATTGGCTGTGAAAATCGGTCTCTGTCTCCCTTTCATTCATGCTTTCATATATTTGTTTGCTGATATTGTTAATGTCACATGCATCAGTATAATCTCATTGTAGTGGAGAATAAGTAAGTCCAGAGCTCTACAGATCTTGTATTATTTATCACAATGGCTGTATTTATTTCACTCAAATGCTGTGATGGATACAAAAAGCTTTAGCGTTGACCTCCAGTTCTCGCACAGTGTGTAATGTGTGCTCATTATTTCATTTTTCAGGACTTGTCTTTTCTGTTGTCAGATCTTTTCTGATGTTCAACAGATTAAGTGCAGCGTTTAAAATGCAAAAAAAAAAAAGAAAGAAAAAAAGCTGGCTCATCATCATCATCATCACCATCATCGCAGGTTTGAGTCGTGCATGCCTACCATATAAACATTTCTTAACATGCTTTCATATTATTACTGCCTCAGTGAATCGATGGGTGGGGCATGTCTGTCACGGTCCCATTTCCTTTGAGTTGCCCCTCTTTTCCTTTGACAGTGACAACAAAGAAAATAAGAAAGAGGGAAGCTTTTACAGGACTATCTGGGGGTAAATTGAGATGTGAAATCCAGGAGCCATAACCCCGGTACATAAAACGCAGGGAACATTAGAGAGCGAGAGGAGTGAAGCAGACTTGAGCATTAAGCTGTTTAACCTCTCAGTGTAGCATTAGTGGTAGAGACTTCAAAGCAGATGCTTCAACATTGGAAGCAGAATGACAAATGGGTTTAGAGACAGCTACGGTGAGCATTCTCACAGAAAGACTAGGCCTGTCATTAATGTCAGCTTAATCACTTTGACCTTCCTTCAAGTAGATTTCCATACCTATCCACAGCCATTTTGCCTCGCTTATGCTCCTGTTTGCAGTATATACGCGCAGCTGTTTGATAAGCCTGTGTGTGATGATGTTACTGTCTATACCAGCGATTGCATACTTTAACAGTCCTGAAGGCTGTCTTATTAAAGCGCTGCATGAACAGTTACAGATGGAATTATTGACATCATGTGTATATGATTTAGCACTATTGATCATTGATGGTTTTAGCTAATGTGTACTAATAATTCTGCCATTATCGGCCATCTTGCTTTGGTCTTCTTCAGTTCTCTCAGTCAGGAGTTTTCATGTTTCGGAAAGCTTGCTGTTTTAGCATCTCCCCTCGTCCAGTGTTGTGCCAGAAAAGCAGTACCCCTAATGTTTCAGCAGGAACGCCCCCTTGGTAATTGACAGTGCTTCATAGCGAGAGACGCCAGATTTTTCATAGCGGTGTGTTCTCCATTCTGCTGCCCCTAGGCTGGAGCAATTGCTTTGCAGGAGTAAATAACCAGCTTTAACAAAACTTCAGGGACACATTAGTCTGCTGGAGGAAGGCTCCATGGCGGTAGGGCAGCCTCTTCTTCCCTCACAGCGAGGCAGGCGGAAGCATCAGGAGGGGAGAGGTAATGGCTCGTCGGTATGGGTATAAAGCTGTGTCCTCTCTCCCTGCTGACAGCCAGTCCCCTGCCCAGCAAGTCCATATTGAGCCAGGTCTCTCCACCGCGGCCTTGCTTTATTTGTTTTGACTGTCTGACGCCACTGCAGACGTATTGAGCACCAGTCTTTTCTTGTTCATTTTACCGGGCTTACAAAGAATCCCTCTGCCCTCCCTCTCTCTCCCTCTCTCTCTCTCTCTCCCTGTCTTCCCCCCTCTCTCTCTCTCTTTTCATCCCTCTACCCGGCCTGCCTCAGCTGTATTTGGCAGGCCTTCTCTCGCTGTAATTCATCCCTCTATTGTCCATTTTGTCCTTCATGGCTTAAAAAAAGCAAGCCTTGTTTTTTATGTTTATTTATTTTTTGTTGTTCTATTTTTTTTTCTTTTTTTTGGTGTGAGTGCCAGGCATTTTTATGGCATGTGTCCTGATGCTGGTTTTTCATGCAGCCGGGGTTAGCATGGTGTGAAGAGTGCTCCTGGGCCCGGCGTGCTCATGAGATCAGTGCTTCACTGCCCTTCTCTAGGTTGTCTGTAGGGATCCCAGCCGCTCTTATTATGTGCCACTGCACAGCATGTGTTTACTAGACCGGAGGAGTAGGAGGCTTGTGCATGCCACCTATTTGTAAGGCCTATTTGTCCTCGTTTAAGGAGAAGAGAGGAAGCCTGGGAAAGACGGCCTCTCGGTGGTCTTTTGAGTATTAAAACAGCATTTGTTATTACTAAACAGATGTGCTCTTATTTATCAAAATAAATATAAAAGGTGTGTTCTGGCAATAGCAGATGGATCAGGCTTGTTGTGTTAGCCAGTCTTGTCTTTGTGCAGCTGCAACCCCCACACAGTTAATTACTCTCTTATTCATCCCCAACAATGGGAGGGGATAGAATAAATCTGAGCCGCGCTCTCCCGCTTCTTCACCAGGAAGGTGCAGACTGGGACCCTAAAGCGAGCGAGTGGCTTCAAGAGGTACAGTTTATCATTTTTAATGGAGAGGAACAGGAAGTGGAGACGTGAAGCTGGGCCCTGTGATTTATACACCGCCTCAGTCGGGGGAGAAAAGAGCAAGTCTATCTCTCTGTCCACACCTCTGGTTGCAGCCGCTGCTCCTCACATCATACCCCTTTGGCGATTTCAGCTCCTCTCCAGCACTATACCAAAATATACTTGCGCCGCCTCTGCGCCGCTCCCGGAAGCTAGCGCTCAGAACAGCAGCATTTGCCTATCTTTGTATACCTAACCGTCACACTGCTGACAAAAATAGCCCTGTTTGCAATTCGTTCATCAGCTATCCATTATTAATGCCTGCATTTATATATGTTAACACATGCAGTCTAATTGGTTATTGCTGGCATGCAGGAAGTACCATTCCAGAGATCACTCAGCCCCAAAATGCCTGTCTCGCTCGGCTGCCTCTTGCCTTGCAGTTTGTCTGGGTTTGTTGTTCCTTGGAAAGCTCGGTGATGTCATGCCTCCATTGTCACCTGTTCATTTACTTTGGTAGTGGAGGGCATTGGGGTATTGATTAGGGTTTGCAACTGTGTTAGCAGCTCTGCCGGTGTGTAATATAGGCCTTGAGGCTATTCTGTCTTTCCGTTAGTCTCACGGTGCTTCCCGGACCTTGTAATCTTAATTAAATATGCAACTTTTGATCGCAACAGGGTCACTATTTTTGCATTATAATGTGGTCACAGACTCCACTTCCTTGGATGAGAGAAGAAGATTGTTCAGGCATTTTGAATCTTAATACAAAAAGGGAGACAAGAACAAAGAACTGAATTGAGTCTCCTTTTTCAATTTCCCTTGTTAGCCTCCTACTGCATTCCCCCTATAGTTTTTTTCCTCTTTTTTTTTCCAGATGAATTTTATGATATTTTCTCCCCTCCCCTCTCTCCATCTCTCCCTCTTTCTCTCTCTCACTCCTCGGCGGTTTTCCCCAGACAGGTTCCACAGTGTTTTAGAGGGGATGGATTTAATTGCTCTGTGGGGATTGGTTGGCTGTGCCGGGCTCGGCTGTTTAATTAGTGTACCCTGCCGGGATTGGTTTAATGCTTCATGATCTTGAAATTGTCTGATTGTTCAGCCCTCTGGGGACTCTCCCTGCCTACGTAGGCCAGCAGGTTTAGCTAAACATTGCTCCAGGCTTCTGCTGTATGCGGCTGGAGGAAGAATAAGCCCAAGGAACCAAAATAGGGGGGTGTCAACCTGAGGCCTTTATTACTGTATGACACACCAGGGGACACACATGTGAAACGGACAGTCCTCTGTGCTCTCCTGAGCCCTTCACCCCAGGTGATCTCTGCAGACCTCACTGGAATGTTTGCTGCTCACACCGTTTCATTCCAGCTGGATGCTATATGGAAATTATGCAATTGACTATTAATGCAGTCCCAATATTGAGACTGTGATACAGTGTTTCTTTATGATAAGCAAGCACATGATTTTTTTAGCTGCAGCCAAGCAAAATAATTTGCTATGCATGTGGTTCTATGCTTGGGCCACATATTTTCCACACTTTTACAGGGCTGCCTGAATGAATGTTCTGTATTTTCGAAGAAGCTTCTCTCGCTGCATGTTTTCGCTGACTTGTTTTGAATGCAGATGGACAATCTCGGCGCATCCTGCTGCGTCGAGCCCATCAGGAAGGCCTGTGTGGATCTCTGAATTATGTGCATGGTCACCTTGAGTGAGGGAGCTGTGGAAATTACATTTGTGTAAATGGGAGAGGGGTGTGTCCGTGTCCCTCCTGTAGCCCCCCATGGGATGCCCTTGGTTCGGTTCAATCATGGCAGCGATGTTGACCTCAACAGTAAATGTGCTTGGCATCAGATCCTGGATAAGGGAAGAGCGTGTGTTGTGGCAGCAGCTGAGCACAGATAGTACCTATTGAAGGCTAAACTCATTCCGCTTCATCAGACTTATCGAGCACACTCTCTCAAAGAACTCAACCTTGAAGTGCATAAATCTCCAGTGGATGATAATAAGAATACCTTCCTCAGCCCCTCTGTCTGGACTTTATAATGCATTTGTCCTCACAGTGAATGATGACCGAGTGTTTTGGTGTAGCAATGATTACTTTTTGTCTGAGAGCTTTCTGTATTCTGAATCCTCCAGGTAGGTGCTACCTTGACTTGATATCATGTATTCTCCTGTTGTTGACTGGTTCATCTGCACTGTACCCAGGGGGTCATTTTCTCTTATGCCCGTGTTTACTATTGTGTTTCCAGCCTTAGAGACTCCTAGCGGATGCACATGATCACCAAGGTGACAGAACACATGGCAACCGAGCTGCTCCCAAAAGAGAGCCCCACCCTGCTGAGCCAAGTCGCTCTTCCTCTCTGGGGGAGATGCCCTGATTACTGAGTGACTGTGTGCTGAAGTTGAGGGCCCTCTCAAGCTGTTGGGATTGTTTGTGCGATAATGATAAGGGGTTGCGAGTAATCAGAGGTGGGTTGCGGAGATGATCTTTTAATCTGTCTATTGAGAATGTTTTTCAGATGTGCCTCCACAGTTTACCCATTAGTGATAAATGTTACCGTCACTTCTTTTGTGTCTAGTCTTAAATAGCTGGTTAGACTAGCAGAATATAATGGAAGGTCTTGTACTATCAGTGGCTTTGGAGATATTCATTGCACTCTTCTGTTATTTTTTTGTTTTCAATGGGGGAAACCTCAGGTCGAATGGAGATAATAGCCAAAGTCAACAATGCGGTGCTTTTATAAACAAGCCTAAAGACTTCATATTGTGGAGCTGGTTCTCCTTCAGAGATAAAAAAAAAATATTAGTGCACCCCAGCCCATCCCCCGGTGCCTTTTGGGCAGGGCGTGAGTCCGGCGTCCGTCTAGACGTGCGGCATCATTAACCTGCTGTGACCTCGGCCCCTGATGAATTC
>OMKZ01018293.1:5182-26908 GCA_900302535.1 Neoniphon sammara | reverse complement strand
TGGTCCGCTAGATTTGCCTAGACTATTTTTTCCCACAGCGCTTAAGAACTTGGACCTGTGGTCTATACCTGGCAAATTGGGATCACTCACTTATGGACGTTTGGTGGGGACGCTTAGTGGAAACGCTTAGCAGGAACACTTAGTAGGAACTAATAGGATACACTCGCAACTGATGTATGGACACATGGAGGACAACATAACGTTGCAGAGGTGAGGACATGCCATATAGTTTGCCTAGTTTTACTCATTCTACTTTTATTAGGATATGACTAATCCCTGGAATATTATCGCCACTTCCTGGTCCCCCCGCTGTAATTTATGTATGCTACGCTAACTCACAGGGTTAGAATTACTGTGGAGCTGAGGACATGGGCATGAGCTCCCCTGAAAACCTACTTTGAGATATTTTGGGGCAGCTCTAAAACATTGTCCATTTTTGTGTCAAAGGTTATAGAAGGGGTGCAATAGAGTATTGCGCACTTGCCTCACACTTTGCTTACATTGCCATCTTGGTTCTTTGTCAGTAGGAATATATTACTCAGAGTACCTGAAGCAGCTACTGCCAGAGGCAAAGAAACACTATAAAGAGAAGATGGATATCATTGGATATTGAAAACGGACATTGTTGGATTTGACACACTGAAAGCAAGAGACTTTGATGGTAGTGAGCCGCCTGCCGTCAGTTATGATTATGAAGACACCCCACGTGGAAGGGACATTCTGAGGACCTTGCATAACATTCCCTAAAAGTTCTCTGAAGGTGACGAATGTACCGAACCTTTACAGAACATTGGGGATGTTCCTAAAGCGTCCTCTTTTGATTATGAAAGTGCTGCAGTTCAATGCTCCCTATATGACTTTAAGGGGACATTCCATTTTGGTCATGTTATGGTCATACAGCAACGTTACAAAGAGGACATTTGGGATGTAAACAGAACGTTCCCATATGATCCTCTGTTGGTCATATGAGAACATTTTGTGGAGGACTTAATCAGAACATTTGCATATGGGTCTAAGTTGGTCATGCAATGTTCACAAACCAGATTTCAATATCATTCAGGGTTATAAAATTATAATAATGTAAAATAATATAAAATTCAATTCAGTGTCATTCAAATAAAGGTTTGTATAATAGCATGGTTTACTGGAGTTATTTGTGCAGGTCGTACAGGTGAAAAAAAATTGTAGTGGTAGATATATTTTTAAAAACGGTGGAAACAGAAGTGGCAATCACACTAAATACAGTGGAGCTGGATCACAATGCACGGTTAACAGCATAATTGTCACAGATATGTATAGACAAAGAAAGTAATAGTGCAAAGATATAGTTATAGCTAAAATTGATATGTGTTATTTTGCAGCTGTAGGCCTTAATTGCAGGTAAAAGCACAATCTGCACTATCAGTCTGTTTGCTGCCAGATGCAGGCAGACACAAGTTGTAAATGTTTGGAGGGATGCTTGTATTGCTCAGGGACAGGTGAGAACGTTCATGAATGATAAGTGTTCTGGGAAGATGCATGCTTTCTACTTACCTTTTAATATGATAAGTAGAAAGCATAGGTTTTAGCCAGACTGTATTATTGCACTGGACAGGTGAGTGTTGCTGAATGTGGATATATAAGCGTTGTGGGACAAGTCCTTTTAGAATGTTACGTAAAGCATTATAAGCCAGACAGGTGTGAGAATTATGTGGAATGTGTAAACAGGATTAATGTTTGAATCTGAGGCTGAAAGGAGAGTTAACCTTGTAGTTAATAAAGGTTAACTATTTAAATTATAAAATAATACTCTTGGCAATACATTTGGTTTGCACTACATTTGGTTTGCCCTTCAAGGGCATTCTGAAACTAAGCCTGAGCCAAGGCTGTGTCCAAGAAATGAGAAAATTAAAACTTTGTTGTAGGACGAAACCAAATACATCATTGGAAAGGTCTTGACCTGGAGAGTAACAGAATATCAGTCTGAATTGTAAATGGCTCCTGCTTTAAAATATTGACTTCTGAACCTTGACCTCAGTGCAGTTTTGTCATTGAGCAACAGAGGGGGCTACAGACATGGGACCAACAGTTATAAAGAGCTCTTGACTTGAGCTATGTGACTACACCCATAGAGATATAGTCACCATGTGGGGGCGCTGTCAAATATGGTAAAAAATTAATTTACACCCATTTAACAATTAGATATTTAAAATCTGATCATACAGATGTGTTTCCCATCCCTTTTTAACCCCTGGACAGACTCAGAATTCAGTATATACGACTTCAAATTCTAAGAAATAAACTATTGTTAAACAAAAACTACAATTCCCTAGAGCCACACCATGCAGAATGATGCAAATCAGCACCATATTTGTCGTTCTTCTGGTTTGAAAATGAGGATTAAAGTTAGGCTTGTGAAAAGATGTATCTGCAGAATGAATCAAATATTTACTGCAGCTGAAAAATAAATTACACTGCATTTAGTATGTGAAAAAAGCATAGAAATGTTGATTTATTTATGATATTTCAGCAAGTATTAGAGAAACACGTTTTGGGGTTGTGTTCAATGTCGGCAGGAGTTATGTAATGCTTTGAAGTGTATTAATGAACTTTAAGCCTAACCTAGACGTAACTATTTTAAATTTAGCTTCCAAATGTTGGTTCGGCCCCCTCATGGCTTTACTAATCTGCCCCTGTAGGCTTAAAATTGTTGGCGTTTGCAGCTAGCTGTAGCTGCACAATAAGCTAATGCATTTTAAGGATTAAAGTGCTATGTACATGTAAACACACTTGAGGTCGCTGTAGTCTCTGGGCAAGGATATGAAGAAATGAACAGACAATGCAAAACATTAATAATCAATGAAATCAATACATTGTGTATGCATGTTACACCTCTCTTTGATTTATTTTAGGTATAATCTATCTATCTATCTATCGGCCTACAGTTGATTTCAAAGGGAATCTCTCGGTAAATTCCATGTCACTGGAGACTCAGTGAAATTCTGTGCAGATTCAAAAGAAAAACAACTCAATACAGAAACGATAGTAGCCTAATAACAGAAAAAAATGTCATTCAAGCTTACAAGATTCTATACCCAATTTAGGAGTAATGAGATCGAAAATGTGTTTGCAAAAATGGTAGTTGGTAATGCAAAATTAGCTGCATAAGAATGTAACTCGGATCCCACGGCATCCAATACTGCCACAAAAGGCTTAACATGAGAGTCAATGAAGACCCAGAGCGTCAGTGCTCTGATGCAGAGAGGTACCTTAAGCATCAGTGTTCTGACTTCCAGGGACTTGCAAACGTCAACATATTGCACCTTGGGAATGAGAAAGGGTTGAATAAATAGCTATACACCTGGTATATCCAGGTGTGTAGCTATATCCAAGTATATCCAATTTGATTATCTATCATGTGAAGTCCTACGCATAGAATTTCTAAGTATTGTTTAATGATAAAAAAGCTAAGACACTGGGGAATTACAGTAACCAATTGGCATGAACTCAGCAAATGTTCTAGTGTTTTAGCTAGCTCAACCACAGCACTGGTCTTCATCTCCCGTAATTAAGTACAGTTAAAGTTTAAACACAAAGCGTTTGTGGATTTTTAAGATTTTCGGTTTTCTGGGTAACATGTATAACAGAGTTTGTGGTAAAAATTGACCTTTTACTTCTAATTTACTCTGTTAAGTATTTCCTCATATTTTAGTGCGAAGCCTCCTTGTTTTCTGATCAGCTTCCTTTTGGACCAACTGGGAGATGGGGGGAAGGAATGGTAGATGATAAGAACTATAGATGGTAGGAACTATAACCACTGAGCATATGTATTCAGCAGTTATAGTTCCTACCTTCTAACTTCATCTAACTTCTCCAAAAATGACTAAAAAGTTTATTTTCAAGTTTATTTTTTAACTTTGATTTAGGTAGACTAGCTGACTCCTGTAGACTTCAAGTCTTTTTACTAAGCTAACACGAAATGCTAGACAGTAAAAGGGGATATTGCCCAAAACGGAGTATTCCTTAAGCTTGGGTTTGGTACGGGTGGGTTTAATTGCATATTTACAAGGCAGCCTAGCTTTATCATTGCACCGCTGTGCGTAGGCGAATAAATATATTGCACCTAACAGTGTTTAATCCACTTCTCTCTCTCTTTCCAACTTTCCAGACCTTTTCACAGTTACAATGTCATCTCACAAGGTATGTATTTTGCAAATGTATAGTTTATAAATGACCTGTATGGGTTTCTTAAAGGCTTCTCTATGTGTGTTTTAATGTGCAGAGACAAAAAATATGGAGCTGTGTCACATAGCTGGATGTCTGCAGAAGCCAGGGGGGCAAGGGCAAGGGTGCAAAGGCAACAGAGATGTCGGAGGGGCCATAATGCAAGTGTTCCTAGTACTGTGAAGGACAGCAAAGTACAACATCTACACGACACTATGCCACTCAGTGACTCATGCCTACAACATGCAATGATTGGAAGATCCGATGGTGACATTGATGAAATGTCATTTGACAATACTGGCATCATTGCACTTAATGGTGACACAGTCCTAGAACATACTCTTGCTGCAGGCACAGAGTATATGGATCCTGAAACTTCTGGCAGAGACATGGATGGAATGTCTTTTGAGAGTACTACCAACATTGATATGCCAACTGACAAATTAGCCAAGGAGTTAAAGAAATGGATCAGTGGGCGCTCCAGTAGCTCACTCCGTAGAGCGTGTACCACATCATCACGGCAGCGCGAGTTCGATTCCGGCCTGCGCCCTTTGCCGCATGTCACTCCCCCACTCTTTCCCATGGTTTTCCTGTCTCTCTGTACTGTCGCTATCAATAAAGCAGAAATGCCAAAAAAAAAAAAAAATCTTTAAAAAAAAAAAGAAATGGATCAGTGACTATAACATTAAGCACAATGCTGTAGATGCACTGCTCAAAATTCTCCGGGATCAAGGGCATGGAGACCTACCATCCACCGCTAAAACACTATTGAAAACTTATCCTGTTGAAAGCCAAATGGTGTGGAATGTGATAAATTTGGAGTGACAGTACAACTAATTATGTGCCAGGAGATTTGTGAGCCGGAGATTTCCCTCAGTGTAGATGGACTGCCACTCTTTAAGAGCAGTAGCAGATCTTTCTGGCATGTACTCTGCACAGTACATCCACATCCAGCAAGCACATTTCCTTTGACGACTGCCTTTACTGAGGCCAACCCCAAATCACTGGACTTCATTAAACTAACGTTCTGGGGACGTGATACAATGAACTAAATATGACCATAGAATAACGTTGTAGGTTGGTCCCCTAAAGTTACCTTAATGTCACTTAAAGTTCTGGAAATGTTCTGGGAACGTGATACAATGACCTAAATATGACCAAAAAATAACATTCTAGGTTGCTGTAATGTCACTTTAAGGTTCTGCAAACATTAGGGGAACGTCCTATAATGATGATCCCCTAAACGTCCCCAGAACGTCTTGAATGTTCTGCCAAATAACGTCCCCCTACCCTTTAAAGAACACCATCTGGGGAACGTTCTGGGAACATTACAAGCAGGGCAGGAATTTCACATAATGCCCCTTAAAAATTTACATGCCCTGCAGCCACGGTGGCCTTAGTGCCCCAGCCGCACTATTTCAGCTGATTTTGCTCTGCTCTCTGCACATGATAGATATTGATATTATTAGATCTTTTCTCTTTACTTTCGGTTTCTACAAGTTATTCGCCGGGCATTTTGTCAAATTCTATTTTAACTGGCCGGACACCTTTTTTTTTAGCCAGCAAACACTGGCTAACATAAACTTAGCCAGAAGTGAAAGTAAGCCGGTAGCCTACAGTCCAGTACTCTTTTACCACTAAAACAAGAGGGGAAAGCTTCCTGCCAAAAATCCACTGTAACCTACCCACCACGAAAGTCTGATCACATTTTCAGCACATCTACTAATGTTAGGTCAACACAATCAGCAGTTGGGCTGCTGAAATTGCTTATCCCAGGTTCAGTGTGTTTGTGTCCAGCACTGACCTGCTGTGGGCTTTTAATCCGTGCTGGAGAGATCATCACTGCCTTTCTAAAACTGTTCAGTTTTCAGCTGATCTCCAGTCGGTGACTGTATTAACGCCAGGTGTCAACTTTCCCTGCAGCTCGAGTGCAGTGGGTTTTTGGCAGGCCAGTCGGTCGTTTCTTTAAAAAACACCTCCCAAGTGTTGTGACATAATCCACAGAATAACCCATGATGATTCATTTTTTCAGATTTAATGGGTTCTTGTGCGACTGGAATGGCAATGCCAACCTTGACTTCCTAAACACACACAGTACCTGGAAGGGTGCGTTTGATTTGTTTCTATCCTTGCCAAATTTTTGGACTGCCTCGCCATCTATGATGTTGACTAACGGGCTAGGATGGATGACAGCCTAAATACTACTATTACTACTAGCACTAGTACTACTACTACTACTAACAATAAAAATATTATTATTACTATTATTATTACAAAATGCTAATATAATAATAATAATAATAATAATACATTATTATTATTATAATGTTATTATTATTATTATTATTAGCATCATAGTGGTAAACATAAACTTTGTGCCCTCAAAAAAGTGACATTACCAAAGGTCAAGTGGCCTTGCCCCTAAAATGATGAAATTCCAGGCCTGGTTACTTTCTCATAAAGTTCTGACAACGTAAAATTTCTAGCTGGGACTGACGTATGTGGTTGCGGATGACCCTGAAGCAAAAGAAAGCAACTTCAGGCCTGGAGGCTAACAGTTTCTTTCAGGCTGGGTTCAACAACGGCAGAGGAAAATGTTTGGACGACATGTTATGGTGTATTCGTGGGTACGGACAAGTATAAATCTGATGCTACATCTTATTTACTTCATGTAATATTAATGTTAAGCAGGTACATTTCTCTGTACTGTTATGTTACTCCCTGTAGTGTACTGTAAGTTACGATACTGTAGGCTACATCAAGCGTGCGGTTTGCTGCTGGGGATGGTGGGGATTTCCTTGCCTCTGTTTTTGAAGTCCCTTCCTCTGGTCATTCGTTTTAATTCCAGGTGGGGATACGATTTGTCCCACATTCTGGTAGCCAATTTCATTAGCGGTGGAAACATCCATATATTTAGCTGTATATGTCTAAACCTTACATTTAAAAACTATTTTGGAACATCCCCAGTTCTATTTTTTTCACAAATTGCACCCTGGCTAAGTCTTGTCATCATTGCCTAGTGTTTCCCATTAAATACCTGGACTATGGCAGCCCACCACACTCTAATTTGTCCTGCCACAGTTTCATAATGAACTTAAGTATTTTTTACACTTCTCATAATAACATAAAAGATCTCTAACATTGTGTTGTGCGCCATTGCTTCAGCAAAGCATCTCTCACTCCTATTTGTGACGGCCCGCCACAAAGTGATTTTTCTATTTTTTGGAATTCCGCATACCACACTTTCAACTACAGGTTGAATTTACGACTCACAGTGTGAGGTTGGAGCTGATGTTATATGCATTGAATGACATGGGCATTCAATGCATATAACCGACAACTTTCGACACCGACACGTGTGCACGCGTACACCCATACACACTCCAGCGTATAGCCAATACGTTAACTGGTGTCGAGAATGAAAAAAAAAATGTTTTTTTTCTTAATGCTTTATTTTTCATTTGGGTTATTACATTTGGATTCAATGGTCAATACAGTATTTACAAGTAGTTTCCCTCAGAGGGAACAACTGACTCAGACAGGTTGACAGGTGCAACATTTTTGTTGTTGTGTGGCCACTGCTTCCGGCGCACGCTAGATAAAACTTCATCTCTCGTCTCTGGATCGCTGTTTTGTTTTGTTTTTTTTAATTTTGGGAATCCTAAAGAGGCCTTTACCTTTGTCTCAAACACTGTTATTGTTAAACCCAACAACCGCACACCCAACTATGACGATAACATGATCACCGCAGCATAGCATTGACAGTTATCATGTACCAGAGGGGACACCATGAACCAACATGGTGGAGTGGTGTGTGACGTCATGTGCAACCCTCCTATAGTCCATAACCTGTGCAACCTGTAAAAAATCCTGGAGGCCTCCAAGATATTTTACAAGTGTTGCGCAAACCATTGGCTGATGCACTGTGTGCACTTTATTTGTTGTTGCTTGAGTGATATAAAAACATTTATGGAGGCTTAAATCCTGGAGGCAAGCCTAGTGCATGTTTTACTATGCAGTGGGCGTTTGCGTGTTGAGTTTAGACTTATGTTGCTTGTCTATGCTTTGTGTAAGACCAACAGTTGAGTCTGTGGGCATATTCCGATGTTGTCATGTGATGTAACCTAGGTCTGGTTTGCTTAGAAACATAGCACCAATCACCTCATTCAGTGGAGTTTAGTTTTTGCTGCTGTTGCTCAAGTGATATTAAAACACTGCAACGGCAAATTGCTTTTCTGTGTCTTTGTGGTACCTGCATGACATTTTCTCTTTAAGAAGTAAAATGTTATTGACAATATTAACTGTAGTAACAGTAGAATGTTTTTCGCAGTAACTCTGCAATTGACCATGCATGTCCATGTATGCGCATGCATGTGACATAGCCCCTCACTGGAAAAGAGCGCTCCCCTGAAAGTAACTATGTAATTCAAACCCCGGCTAACTCCATATCGCAAAGTAGTTAGCAAAGCGCAGCATTACACATACAGCCGGGAACCATTAACTTCACTACCTTACTGTACATGTTCGTTCAAAACGTGCAACTAATACCCTTGGCCCTGTTATGTTAAATAATGCACATCTATCCAGCACTGCAGCATGACTTCAAGCATGACCCTCAGTTTTTAAAAGTCAATGCTGGTAATGCTTTCCATGTCTTCCTTGCCAATCAATCGCTGCCTGTCTTGCCTGCAGATATAACTCGTTATTTATCCATGTCGGTCCTCCACAGCTGATTATCGCTCACCTATTTCCATAGCTAAACGTTGCGCCTACATGTGCACTACAGGTGGGCCGTGGGCCTGTATGATTTTGTGCTTGTTCTTCCTCTCAGATCTGGACATTATGAAGCAGCTTAATTGACCTGGAGGCGGAGATTACACTGCAATATGATGCAGCACTTATATGGTACTCACACACTGTATCACTGACAGATACACACGTAGAGTAAAGCTAATAACATCGCTATATTGTTCACTGCTACGTCACTAGTTTACTTATTGGGATGGCAATTTAAGCAGTTGTTTTTGATGTTACTAGACATTACCAGATATTTCAGCCTTCACTTTGCGGGTGGTGGCAGGATTCATCATAAGAGTGCACAGTACATTAGTTCCGAGTTTAGTTGATTGGCTTACGGACTGAAGATGTCTGTTCTAAAAATATTCTCTTCATGGTATGTGTCAAGGTACAATTTGGTCCTAACCCCCATCCAATCCAAATCCAAATCCAAATACTAATGATTTTGCTATCTCAACAAATACAGATATAAATACTAGCCTAGCTGCACATCCCTACTTCGTATATCACAGAAAGAAGTGGAAATATTTTAGTGCTCATTGTTTTTATTTCCTGGACAAAGAAATATGTGCTTAAAAATAAAACAAGGTAAAAAAAAATGACCTTAGATTACAGTCTTCATAAACCTTCAACTCAACATTAGCACACAAAGGAAAAACTATTACCAATGTTCCTGCTAAAGTAAGTTAATCAAAAAAGTAACATTCTTTGACATAGTGACTGTTTCAGCAGTTATTCTATAAGTGTTCATGAATTAAAGCTTCACCTTGATCAAAATTGTTGAGCTTTTTGGAGCTGGAACCCTCACCGAGTCCCTCAATGTCCACCAGATCACTGTTGACATCTGAATCATTCAGAGCACTAAGTGTCACATCTACACACACACACACACACACACACACACACAAAGAGGAAAATCATTTGTATCATTAGTAGATGGAATCATTGAAACAGTGAATTAAGAAACAATTTAAAGATCCCAGTAAAAGTTAAGACAAAAAAACTTTAAAGATTGATAAATTAGTTATGGTTCACTCATCAATCAATAAATACAATTAGTAAGGTCTAAAAAGGGGAAAATATCACTACTGCCAAATATAATCAAGGTCATGTCAGATTCTCTACAATCCATCCTGAAAAAAACATACCAGTGATTCCTGAAAAATAAGATGCCTTTTTTGATACAGGAATTGAGAAAACAACTCTGGCTAATACAAAGCAAGCACAATCTTTAGAGTCTTTGGAGCTGCATTACAAAATCAATTTGGTTTCACTCATTCCATTGGACAAACAGACATGGAAAAAAAGAGGTGAAAAAGGTAAAAAAAAGACTGTTGTGATTGTAGATCCATAACTTAAATGTGAAAATGAATAGTTACATTTGTCAAACATAAATAGGTCAAAAGTCAGGTTATGGTGACACTAGGTTGCCAGATTTACATCTTGGTAAAACTGGACATTGTGCACATGTGCATGTTTGTGCACACATGTGCGGATCTCTGTGTGGGTGTCTAAACACTGTCAATTCATCAATTAGTCAATATTAAGAAGATTAATCCATTTTAATTTTGATAAGCGATAAATAATTTTAATTATGTATCCAGCAAAATATTCACTAAAATTACAGTTACCGCTTTACCAATGCTAAGATATAGCTGCTTTTCTCTGTTTCATTTACTGTGAAGGGATTTTGGCTGCTGTGCAGCCTCCACCTATCCATCCATCAGTCCATTCATTCATCCACCCATTATCCCACGACATGGTGGTAGCGGGCTGAGGAGGACATTCAGTTAAGATTAAGCAACAGCTTAATCATACAGCATACAATCTATTATTACATTCAATATTATTACAATTATTCAGTATTTGTTGCTTTTACATTACATGTAGCATTGCAGCAGTAAAATTAAACTTGTTTTCGGCTTCCCGATTCATTTTAAAAATGAAGAGAAAAAAGAGAGAGAGCAGTGGTGGTCAAGTGAGCTAGAGAGACAATGAAGAGAGCAACTGGCGGTAGAACAAAGCAGTTGAATCAGATAAATAAAAGGTTATTTTCTGACTGTTTCATGGCGGTTACATTTCAAAGCACAAATAAACATGTCCAGACCTCCGCACAACCCTGCAGGAAGGTGCCGCATTGCCGGATTTGGTGGTGAATGCAGCCTTACAAGTAACCTAGATGTATGAATTGTATTAAAACGAAGTTTACTTTGTTTCATCATCGTCAGATTACAGTCATTAATTTTAGCCACAAATAGATACATTACCTCATCACTATGCATCTAACAGCTATGTTTAAAAAAGAAAAATAGTATTAAAAATAATTTGCATCTTTCTTTCACCCACTTCCAAAACAATTGCACGTGCTAGCAAATATCTTTACGACACAGGCGGTGGTTCTCATGGGAAATGCAGTCGTCATTCCTGGGAAACACTACTGCTTTTGTCCACAGGAGCTGCTAAAATCAACGCAAACTGAAAGTTCCTTATAGTGTTACGCCCCAGCTAGGAGTATCCAGGGCACAACACGAAAGAGCACTTTACTCTCCCCAACTCCCAAACCAGTTCCAAACACTAAGCCACTGTCATATCAACAATAGGTGAATTTATTTACAATAATGTTTATTTACAATTGACAAGAAAAAGGTAGGCTTGACAGGCTATTTGGCTTCGGGGTGGACCAAGGCCCAAAACAACAAACAAAAGCAATCTAACCAACTTAAGGAAATAACCTACCAAAGAGAAGAAACCAAAATGCAACAACTTACCTACCAAACTGAACAAAACAAGAAAAAAAATCTGATAACAAAAAGGGCAGTCCACCTCTACTTTCTCAGTCGGCCTATGGCTGCATCTAAATCACTGCTTCTCAGTTAAGGTGTGCAACATGGAATGAGAGTTGAGTGAGGAAGGCGAAACTCTCTTCCCATAGGACGCTGCCACATATTTGTAGAAGACTGACAGCTCATAGCAATGACGTGCAGCCCTCCAGGTGATTATCCCATCATGTCACTGTCACGGCACAGCTCCATCTGCATACTAGGGACAACCAAGTGAAAAACAGGGCACAAAAAATGACACCCCTCACCTTACAACCTTACAGTCATAACACCCCCTTTTCCAAGAATTGAACATCCCCCTACAATGTTCAATTCCCATGGAAAGCTACTCAACTCAGAGCATCTGCCAATACATTGTCAACCCCCCTTTTTTGTGGCAGATCTGAAGGTTGAAATCTTGTATGAGTAAAGACCACCACATTAACTGCTGGTTGGAGTTGCGCACCTGAGACCAAAATACCAGCTGATTATGATCAGTGAACACATGAACAGGCTGGGAGCTGGAGCCTAAGTACACCTCAAAATATTGCAGGGTGAGCAGCAAGGCCAAGGCTTCTTTCTCTATAGTGCTATAATTTTGCTGATGTCTGCTGAATTTCTTAGAGAAATAGCAAATGGGATGCCTTGTGCATCTTCCTGAAGAACGGCCCCAGCACCCCAGGCACTGGCATCCACCTCTAACTTAAAAGGTTTCTGAAAGTTAGGGGCAGCAAGTACTGGTGCGCCACATAGCGCTTTGGCACCATCAAAAGCAGCCTGACACATAGGGGACCATACAAAAGCCTTGGAAAGGCTAACAAGACTTGTAAGAGGGGCTACCACATCCGAGAATTTTTTACAAAAAATCCCCTACAATATCCACACGTACCAAGAAAGCAGCACAACGCACGCTTGGTCCAAGGTACAGGGTACTCTAAAACGGCCTGCACCTTAGCCTCTATGGGGCACACCTGTCCTGGTCCCCCCTGTTTACCTAAGTAGGTAACCGTGGCATCGCCAAATTCACCTTTTGCCAAATTTAACGTGAGCAAGGTGTCACGAAGCCGACAGAAAGAGGGACAGAGTTTCCAAATGATCAGACCATGTGTCCGAATATGCAACATCGTCATCTAAATATGCCTCGCACTTTTTCACTCCAGCCAACACCTGCATTTAATGGTTGAAAGGTAGCAGAAGCATTATGCAAGCCAAAAGGCATAACTGTGTATTGCAAAAAATGGTCAGGGGTGACATAAGTGGAAATTTCTGATGCATGTGGAGTTAATGGAACCTGCCAATAACCTTTTAATAAATCCAGTTTTGTGACAAAGCTAGCTGCATCCACCCTGACAATGCAGTCTTCCATTCTGGAAAGTGAGAATGAATCTGTTTTTGTCACAGCATTGACTTCCTTGTAATCACTGCAAAACTGAGAGGTACTGTCCAGTGACAAGCAAGCAGGGAGAACTCAATGCGCTAGTGCAGGGCACAGCTAAACCATGTTCAAGAAGATATGACACTTCTTGCTGCATGAGAGCCCTTTTGGTTGGGTTTACCTTGTAGGCATGTTGTTAATAGGTTTGTGATTCTCAACTAACCTATGATCAGAAAATAGTAACAAATGTTCCTCTATCAATTTGGTGATATCGAGGCGAGCGGACGCAGACAGATGGGACAGGAAAGACTCAAGATCACTCAAAATTTCAGAATTTCTCAGACAGGCAGATGGAGTAGCACTACTTTTCTCAGATAACCTGTCCTCCACGGGTTGATATGGAGGAGAGGCAACCCACAGAGAAGCAACAGGCACAGCAGGGGTTGGCAAGGGGGATACATCATCTCTGGAGATGTCGCGTTTCATAATATAAATAACCTACCAAAAAAAGAAACCAAAATACAACAACTTACCTCCCTAACTGAACAAAACAAGAAAAAAATCTGATAACAAAAAGGGCAGTCCACCTCTACTTTCTCAGTCAGCCTACAGCCACATCTAAATCACTGCTTCTCAGTTAAGGTGTGCAACATGGAATGCCACCGGCAGGTTGAGAGTTGAGTGAGGAAGGCGAAGCTCTCTTTCCATAGGACACTGCCACATATTTGTAGAAGACTGACAGCCCATGGCACCAATGACACGCAGCCAGCAGTCATATCCCTGAGATATGACTACACAAAAGTCCATGTGGAGGAGCAGGTGGCAGCCAAGCAGATGTCCTCCACTGACGCACCCCTGAAAAGAGCCGCACAGGACGCAATGCCTCTAGTGGACTGCACCCTGTGGCCCGCTGGGGCAGGGCAACCCAACGTGTCCACCCCCAGAGGGGCATCAGTTACTCTCAGAGAGAACCAGAGGGAACACTTCTCTTTCTCCTTGTTTGCCAACAGGTTCGCCACTGGTCATCTGAACCGTCATCAGATCTGTGTGGTTATGTCCAGGGAGATGCTGCACGCTTGCTCGAGCGGATCCCCTCTGGACATCCTGTCTGCCCCCACGCTGAGAGACCCTGGAACATGGTGGACTTTCAGAGAGCAGAGGTGACGATCTTTCCAGGTCAGGATGGATGCTACCATCCTGTGCAGGGCTGAGGATCTGATGCCCCCCGTCTGTTCAGATAGGCCACCACTGTGGTGTTGACTCACATCACCATGATGTGCTTTCCCACTCAGTTGCGAGGCAAATGGTGAAGAACCTTCTGAACTGCTGTGAGCTCTAGCAGGTTGATGTGGCAGCAGGAGCCCAACCACGTACCTCCTACATTGGCCTGGCCGAAGGTCCCATCCCAACCGGCCAGAGAGGCATCCGTGAAGACCTGGACATAATGAGGGCTGTACCCCAGTTACACCCCAGGTGAGTCCCAAAATGGCACCTCTCTCTGTGCCAGTGCCAGGATGTGGAGCTTGCACTGTTTGTCCCAGCTTGGGTGTAGCCCTAGGTGCACCACTGGATGGGCTGCTGACATCATCTTGAGGAGTGACATGACGTTACCTGCCGGCACTGAGACTGCAGATCTCATGTATCGAGTCAGCCGCAGCACCTCCACACGTTCGTCTTACAGGCGTGCTGTCATGGCGTTGGAGTCTAAGTGCAGACTGAGGTAGGGCTCCTGGCTCAGCTGTAGGGCACTCTTGGTGGGGTTGATGACGAAGCCCAACTGCGTGATATATTGGATCACCAAAGCTGTGTGGGCTTCCGCCTCCTGCTGTGATGCAGTGAGAATCAGCCAGTTGTCTATGTAAGTCAGCAATCTCAATCCCTTCGCCCTGAGCGGCACCAGCGCCATTTCCACACACTGGAGAATGTGCGCAAGGCCAGAAAGTATCTGAATGGGAGACAGCATTACTGGTAGATACATCCTCCCACCGCGAAACGCAAGTACTTCCTGTGGCGCGGTAATATGGGGATGTGGAAATACACGTCAGTCAGATCTATGGATGTCATCCAGTTGCCTGGCTGGATACATTCCATAAGCTGTTTGACCGTCAACATGCAGAATGGTCTCTGTGCAATGTAGCTGTTCAGGATGCGTAGGTCCAATATCAGTCTCATGCCCCCGATTTCTTAGGAACCAGAAAATATGGGGAAAAGAAGCCCCTCTGCACCTCTGACTGGGGAACCGTCAATACAGTACCTTTGTGGAGGATTGCGGCTATGTCCTCCTGCAAAGCTGCCCTCCTGGCAGCAGTGGAGAGAGAGGTCTGAAGTATGCCACTGAAAGGAGGAGCTTGGCGGCAGAACTGGAACGCATGGCCCTTCTTCAGTGTTCTGTCTAGCCTGGTGGAGAGAGGGCCACAGAGCCGCACCCACAGTGGGTGACAATCTGTGTGTGGCAGGGCGAAGGGTTCAGTGAGGACAAATAGAGTGGCCCTGCCCATTCCGTCCTTCCCATCACCATACTTCTCAGCCAAAAGGGCTGAGAAGTAGCTAGGGCTAGCAATGACTCTACTGCGTCCCTTGCTTCATCCCCTCGCGAGCTGGTCACAGAGGACAACAGGGAAAAGTTTTGGGGCAAAGCAAGGTCTCTGACTTCCACCCAGGCCTGCTGTACACAACCGATAATAAGAAACATTCACCTTACCAGGCTGCAGGCTAGTTCGTCTGGAAAACTGCTCTACAACCACTTTGTTTAGGTTGACATCTTTCCCCTGAGTCGCAAGGTTAATTGGGATTACCTGCGCAAGACTCTTACTTCTGACATCACTGATAAGCATGAAAGTGGCAGGGCAGTAATAGCAGCGGCCATCAGTGGGTTCGGGACGGGGTAGCAGCCCAACCTTGAGCTGTTTACTCACCGAGGAGACAGAGGGCAATGGAGAGTGGGTGCTATGATTCTGTAAAAACACTGACCCACCCTCACGGGACCCGACAGTTATTTACAGTTAAGACCCTGTGAGTGGCACTACTCACATGCACATTCACCGCTTGGAATGTACGCAGTGAGAAATGGCAGCGTCAACTCACCCAATGTGACATGACAGCCTATTATCCGCTAAGGGAGCTAGTAGGCTGCTGTTTACCATATTAGCATAGGCCCTCTTAGCTGCTATAGGAATTTTGCCCGTGATGTGAAGGCTGAGGAAGTGTGGGCCTCACGAACCGTCTTCCCCTTAATTGCCTCACCTGGAGAGGAAAGGGAGATATCTCTCCTGACCCAGGTGGGGTGCGTCTCTTGGCTATCAGTGCTAACTTCTGAAACAACCTGAGTGTCACACTGTGTAGTCTTGAGGATTACTCTTTATGGGCGATATAAAGAGTGGGGTGACTTCGATGATGGTGAACACCTGGGACATGTGGAGGAGTGTGGGCGGCACCAGCGTAGCACGGTCAAAGAAGTTGGCCATTACTCTGTACCTCTTGGATGGAAGCAATGGCTGACTGTCAGTCCAGAAGGAAGCAGAGGGGAGAAAGCAGACCCTGACTGTGTCCTCAATGGGTGGCACCCCACTGTCCCACTCCCAGCCCTCGACAGAATACAGCCCAGATGCCACAACTGGAGCTTGGCGGAGAGTGGAGTCTCCCACTCATGCTACGTGTAGTGGAAATGGGCACCATCTTGGGACAGGAGACGTGTGGGGCTTACCATGTGGCTGGGCAAGGAAGCGGACAGTAAACTCGTTGCTCAAGGCCATGACGGGTGGCAGCAGCAGGGTCCCCATCCTCTCGGTGGCTGAGGCAAGCAAGCCGGGCAAGTTGTCCAGAGCGTAATAGTGGGCTGTCGGTGGGTTGTTGTCACAGAAGAGAGATGCAGGATCTTCCTCCTCATAGATGCAATGGTCGTTCCCCTCGTTGTACTCATCCCACAGTTTGGGTTGAGACGCAGCACCCCCCTATGTCGGCGCTGAGCTGGCGTGGAGGAAGCAGACGGACTGTATCTGGTAAAATTCAGCTTTGAATGCTGGCATATCAAAATATCTTTGCTTTTGATACCAAGTATCATCGCAGCTGTCTGGCACATTACTCTTCTCAAATGTATGGGACACTGTAGACAGAGGTCACTGACACCACCTAAAACTAAAGCCCTGTGTATGCACATCAAATCATTCCGCAAGAATGGAAATTGTAACCTTTACATTTATAGTAACCTACTTAGGACAGTATGAAGAAGATCACTTTATTCAATGTATCCTATGGCAAAACTATGTAAATGTTAAAAGTAGGAATGATAATTAGGCTAATGGGAAAACAACATCCAAGTGAATTTCTATACTGTACATCATTAATTACTGTATGAATTTGTTTGAATTTATGATTAATCTTTAATTTTTCCAATTCACTCAGTCAACATGCTCATTTAAATCATGTGAAAATACTGTGTCATGTAGCCTGTTGGCTCATAGCATCATCATATCCTATGTTAAAAATACCGTAAAATATAAAGAAAAAATGTATTTAGAATGATAAAGCAATGTTTATTATTCTGTATATTATAATACATAGTTATATCCTCTTTGTTGGCTTAATCTTTGGTTTGTGTCCCTCTCGTCACACATTTATACCAATAGGGCCCCACTGTATTTGCCTGTTTGAAGTGCTGGCTGCACTAGTTAACTGTTAGGGGCTGGTGACATCAGAGGGTCATGTGAATAGTCTTTGGTACATATAAATGACCTTTTTTGGTGCTTGGTCCCTTACGGTACTAATGACAGAAATATACACACATACCTTTTGAATTTTTAATTTCCTATGCAGTTTACGCCTATAATTCATGTGAGTTCAAGTGTGCACATTTCAAAGATGGACAAAGTGTGACGCCTCCAACAATGTTAAGACACACAATGCAAAAAGAATAAAAAATGTTTAATAAGAAGATAACTGTCTAAGAATATAAAAATCATCCAGTTCATATATATCCACAGCCATTACCTAAATGATTGAGTTACTCCCTCTGACTGATTGGATATGAAGAAGTGACGACCCTGTCATGGCGGAGTTCCTGTCACTGGCTCGGCAGCCAGTGATTCACAAGCCACGCCGTGGCAAGTCGGGTGTTGCGTTTATTGTTCTGGTCCGCGCTTACGTGAAAAGTCCGAGGTCGTCGTTCCCTCGAATTTCTGCTCTGCCTCCGCAATATGGATATGCTGACCTTCAATCTTGGTTCAATTCATCTTGGTGGAAGGCAAAGACAGAATCACTAAGAGGAAACCCGGAAGACTCTGCTGACTTTACTATTTGACTAACTGACCGACCAATCAGGTTGAATATTATTGTTGTAAAGAATATTTTTGTTGGATTTTTCTAGTGGAACTTTCTGTTGAATAAGCATTCATTTAACTGTCCACCACCACACCTTCATTTACACATTGACAAATTCACTCATTGATGAATACAACTTTATGATTTGACTACTTGGTTGTGCTGTTATTTATGCTGTGATGCAATGTCCAGGGTACATGATTACAGTGAGTAAATTTGCTTAAGGTATCCTTTGTGGGTTTGATAAATCACTGTTGACTATACATTATCATGACTACTTTGTCAGGCACTATCCTGACTGGCAGCCCAGAAGCCTATTTCAAACTATCACAAAAGGTATTGATGTAATCTTTACTTTAGTGTATGCAATGACTGCCTGTGAACATCCAGTCCAAATTTGGTGACATTCTGATCATTTCCAGAGATACATGTGATAAGGCAGACACTGTCTCTCTCGGAGAAGGCTAAATTTTAACTATTTTCTGTTTTGGGGAGGATCCAATCATCAAACAAAAGAACTAATTTTGCAGTAAGATGTTTTTAAAAAACTAGACATATTAAAAAACATTAAAAGACTAGACATATTAAAGTTATGAAAAAAATGGTTGTGCTTTGTTCTACCTTGGGTAGGGGTATCTCAAAAACTAAAGCCTTTTTTTGGAGGTTTGTTCCTCTACTATAAGCTCATTGATCTTGGACTGGAGACCTCGATTTGCAGCTGGATATTCAACTTCCTGACGGGCAGACTCCAGGTGGTGACAATCGGCAGCCACACCTGCTCCTTGCTGATCCTAAACACGGGCGCACCGCAGGGCTGTGTGCTCAGCCCCCTCCTGTACTCTCTGTTCACCCACGACTGTGTTGCCAAGCACAGCTCCAACGCCACTGTTAAGTTTGCTGACGACACGACCATTATGGGCCTCATCACAGACAACGATGAGGCAGCCTACAGAGAGGAGGTGAAGGCACTAACCAGCTGGTGCCAGGACAACAACCTCTCTCTCAACGTCAGCAAAACTAAGGAGATGATCGTGGACTTCAGGAGACAGCAGGAAGGTGGACACCTCCCTATCCACATCGGTGATGCTGAGGTTGAAAGAGTCAGCAGCTTCAAGTTCCTTGTGCACACCACCAAGGACCTCTCCTGGACACTACACATGGACACTGTGGTGAAGAAAGCTCGCCAGCGGCTCTATTTTCTGAGGAGACTGAGGAAATTTGGCATGAACGCCAGCATCCTCACAAACTTCTACAGATGCATCATCTTGAGCTTGCTGACAGGCCGTATCACAGTCTGGTATGGGAACCTGCCCACAGTTGCAAATCACTGCAGAGAGTGGTGAAAGCGGCATAGCACATTACCCACCCACAACAGACTCCCTGCCATTCAGGACATCTTCCACCAGCGGTGCCTTCGGAAGGCACACAGCATCATCAAGGACCACAGCCACCCAGTACGCAGACTGTTCTCCTTGTTACTGTCTGGCAGACGATACAGGAGCATGGCTGCAAGCACCACCAGACTCAAGGACAGTTGCTGCCGCCAGGCCATCAGGATTCTGATCTCATAATGCAATTACTACTTCACACATTACTTGTTCCCATGTCGGACAGCTCCTGAATCCCTGTACCGGGCATCGGGGGCTGCCACATGGTTTCATGGTTTAATTTATTATGTTTGATAAATGCAAGTGGACAACGGTGTTTATAAGCTGCAGCTTGGAAAAGATAACCACATCGTGTGTGAACATGTGTTCATATGCGCGTGCATGAAATGAAACTCGTGCTTTCCAGCACCAGCCTCTGTGGGACCAGTCCAGACAATATATGGGCCTGATAGCACTCCTCAAGGGCACACATAATTTTAAAACAACGTAATGATTATCTAGTCTCTTACTCAAGGCTTAGTTACAACTCTGGACTAATGTAAGATGGAAAGCAATGGATTGACAAGACATATTGCTGCTGCCATAGCCAATAGGCTTATATTTATATTGTATTGCTAAAGCTAATTGTATGAGTTGTATGATGAGGACTGGATTAATTACCAGGCATCAGAGCCAAAGCTCAATGTTATATATCATTTTCTACATTTTGTATTTTCTACAATTTCTTATTTATGTTCATGTTAATATTCATTTCTCTTAAGATTCTATGGAAAATATTCTATTCAATAAATTCTTATACCTCATTCTGTTGTGTATAGGTCTACTTATTCTTAGACCGACAGATGGAGCAAACTCTTTTAAAGGAGGGAGGAATGTAGTGGGAGCACTAGTGTGTCAGGTGTGACTGTGTGGCAATGGCCACTGGTTTACATGGCTCACAGTTCAGGTAGGAGGGCTCCTTAGCAGAATTATGCTTAGGGCCCTAGGGAGGTCAGGATCGGCTCTGAGGCTACTGTTAGTGGAGAAATTGACATCTCTCTGCCTCTTCCACAATTAATTTTTCCCTGTATGATTGCCCAATATTAGTATTAGGGGATATTGAAAACATAAATGTTTAGAAATTCCTAAATGAAAAACAAAGCTTACATTTTTTTTCTTCTTTTTAAATCAATGCACAAAAAATACTACATTCATCATTCTGAAGAAACTGAAACCAATAATTGCCATGAATGAGGAACTAAAATAACTAAGCCTACTAAAGCATCTTTGAAATGAAATTAATCACGTCTGAGACACATTGAATATTACTGTTGAATATGCCACTACTTGTCTAGTTATTTGTTAAGGGTAGGTTTTATAAAGCTTTGAATGTTATAAATTATTGTCATTATTGGTACTATTCCGTTCACATTTATTAAATTATTCAAAATGATTAATTGTGCCGATATGCAGTACCAGGAACGGGATAGCAGCTGCCTGCCAAAAGTCCACTGCACCAAACTTGAATGCACATAGAACTCTCATGCTTGCATTTTCAGCAAGAAAACACATCTACTGACATTAGGTCAACACAACTGTTAGGCTCGTTATTAATTGCTTACCCAGGGTCCAGTGTGTTTGTGCCCACAGTGACAGAAGCCGGTAATGACGGGCCTGAGCTCAAGAATTCTATCCGGGCCCTTGCCTATATTAAATTAGGGGTCAAATTATCTCAGGACGCAAACTGCCGACAAAACGTCCAGTACCGTGGACAGCAATCACAGGCTTTCAGAACTGCACCAATTCATGATAGTGTCTACATCATCAACATTAGACAGCAGGTTAATCC
>OMKZ01018292.1:0-21948 GCA_900302535.1 Neoniphon sammara | reverse complement strand
CTGTTTTTTTTCTTTTCTCTTTTTACTATGCAGCAGCTTACACTGCTGCTGATCTGTGTGTGTGTGTGTGTGTGTGTGTGTGTGTGTGTGTGTGTGTGTGTGTGTGTGTGTGCATGTGTGCGTGCGTGTGTATATAAAAAGAACTTATTTCCTTAGAAGACTATTTTCTTATTAAGTTGCTGTCAGCTCTTAACCCCATGTAGCTGTTTCTCATTCTCCATATAACCTCATATCATCTTCAAAGACTTAATCTCTGAAGGTCATTTCAAATACATTAAAGTCCATTTTTTTTCTGTCACATCAAACAACAAAAAAATGGCATAATGTATTGCATCTTGCATACTAACAGGAATAATATGATACATCGCATAAATCATCAATTTAATACTGTCCCCCAGTGTGCAACTCAGTAAGTCTGCATGTTCTGTGATTTCTGGATCCAAATTCCTGTTTATTTCCACCACTGTGAATGCAAACTGGCCTAAGTCCCTCCCCTCTTCAGCTCTGATTCATGTTGTCGTCCATCTTGCTCTGTGTCTAGGCCTGGCCTGCCTTCTGAAAAAGCCAGCCAAGAATACTGTTGTCTCTCAGACATGTTCTCTACTAGGTTTCCTATAATTATGGGATTCAGTGACAGTAACCTTTTTCTACTCTTGCACTTATTGTAAATCACCCTGGGTAAGACTGCCGGCCAAATACCTCAATTGTTAGACTCCCAGAGGCCAGATTGGTCCATTGCTATTCAAACAAACTTGGAAGCAGATGATGTAACATGGACATGTTTCATAGTTCAAATAAACTAGATCAATAAACTGGATTTTTTGTCTGTTTTTTAGTATACTAGACAACTTACCCCTAAAATAGTTGTATTTGTTATCATATTATTTCAATTTATGTTGTCTGCCATTATGTATTTGTTATCGTCTAACTGTAGCCTTAACATTTCTGAGCTTCACTTAGATAACTGATTTACTTATCGGAGTTTTGACTGCCATACTGGCCACACCATGCTTCTTCCTCCATCCGAAAAAAAAACAACCAAACCTTAAAACCTTACTCTTCTCCGTTTCTCAATCCCCCATCACCTTCACTGAGAATGTAAACCAAGCTCACCTTACCTTCCATCACTCCCCTCATCTCATGATCACCTCCTGTTGCTTCATTCATATTTTCCATTAATATTCTCTTCCCTCAGCTCAGCAGTCCACAGCCAAGTGCTGACATCACCTCACTGCATCCAGGCCAAAAGCATGACTAGTCCTGTTCGCAATAACTGATCTAACCCTGACCTGACTTAACCTTCATCTGATGTGCTCTGTTAATCAGCGGTGTTGTGGTAGGGGAGGAAGAGTGTATCATTTGATGCTATATCCATATACTGTATGTATATGTATCATTGCTATTGAGACTTGAATGAATACTCAAAACATCTTACTACCCTCTTGTTCACTGCTATTAGCCTTTCCTATAACCTATAGACCTTATCTGGTCTTCCGTAGGCCTGCAATTTATAATTGTTTTCATTGCTGAATAATCTATCGATTGATTTTTCGAGTAATTGGTTAAATGTTGTATAAAATGTCAAAAATAAAGACAAATGCTCGTGGAAAGTTAGCAGAGCCCAAAGTGAGGTCTTCAAATAAAAAAAATAAATAAATAAAAATAAAAAAACCCCAAAGTATTAACTTTGTAATGATGGAAATAGAGAAAAGTACCGTATTTTCCGCACTATAAGGCGCACTTAAAAGCCTTTAATTTTCTCAAAAAACGACAGTGCGCCTTATAATCCGGAGCGCCTTATATATGGATGGTATATATGGACGCTCATTAACATTTGAACAATGCTGAGAGTTAATGTGAACGCGTTTAATAAAGTTTGACTGACTGACTTATCTGACTGTTTTGTTTCGCTTAATGCGCCTTATAGTCCGGTGCGCTTTATATATGAAAAAAGTCCGAAAATAGACCATTCATTGACAGTGCGCCTTATAATCCAGTGCGCCCTATAGTGCGGAAAATACGGTACGCAAATCTTAGCATCTAAGTTATCTTAGTGAAGCTGAAATCAGAAAACATTTGGGATTTTTACTTGATAAATAACAATTAATAAATGATTGAAATTCTAATAAATTAGTCGTTTAGCATGAGTCTCCAATATGGCAGATGCCCCAAGCCAACCATGATTCACAATTTATTTGGTTATATATCAGATTTTGTTATATTCACTTGTGCTGCATCATTTCGAATAGTTTGACTTGTTGACTTGAAATTTACAGACATTTTACATTAAATTACAAATTTGTACCACCATAACATGTTTAAGTCTCATATACTGTCAGCCTTTGTGTTAAAAGATTAGTCACTCAGTTTAAGAGAGAACAAATGTCTTCAATACAATGAATCAAATAAAAAACAAATTCCTGGTGGGGTGATGATGATTCACAATATTTTCGCCATACTGCAATTACAGGCCGAGGCTTTTAGACCCCAAGCTTAACCTTTATCATGATCTTTATCTTAACCCTCTTTAACCTCCTGATGCCTGAACATCTCTGTGCTGCTGAGCTGCCCAAACAGATCCCAACCCCAATATTTAGTGACACGCAGGCTAATCAGCCACATAAGTCATGTGTCATCATGACTGCGCTGTGTGGATTATGACATGACATCAGATATTATGATAACTTTACAGCATCTGCTGTGTGTTACGGGAAGTGTTAGTTCACAGATATAGCAGGAACAGAGCTCATAACCAGGGGAATCCCAGCCTTTTGGGAGGCGACAGTCTCTGACAAGCCACATCAGGATTTAGGCTGTCTTGATTTTATAGAGATAGATGATTATGTTTTTGCTTTTTTTTGTCACTGCTCTTTATTGATCTGCAAAATAGGCTTGCGTCAATAACTGAATTACCACCATAGCGACATTTTCTTTCATTTTACTCAAGCTGAACATTTCTGCATAAAATTAAATCATAATTAGTCATGAATATTGTTTTGTTCCTATCTTTCTATCTGGTGATGAGTCCCTTATCTGCCACAGTGTGAAAAAGTACTCCCTCACAGATCGCAATGCAACATAACATCATTTAGAGATACAAGGGTGAAGCTGAAAGGCTTAGTACAAGTAGGAGTCATTTGACAGTGTTAAATTTTTGTGTCTAGGCTTCAGTAGGCTTACTTGTGATAGCAACAGAAAAAAAAATATCAGACTATTGACAAGATCCACTCAAGGATTTGCTTAACTTGTTTCCACATATTTAAAGTGGAATTTACAGTGTTTTTTATACTAAATGTTAAGCATACAGAGAAAACGAACCTCAGTATTTAGCTTCTAGATGATGCCCATTAACAGAATATAAAGTGTGGCAGACCAAGGCTCTATTGTGACCTGCTTCTTTGCAAAATAGATTTGCCAGTGTTGATGTACGTATGTCCCAAACGTAAGAGATAATGATAAAGTTAAAAAAAAAGACTTTGGGGCAGAGATCAGGAGACAGTGAAACACCTACAAAGGTTGAATGTTCAATTTAATGAATTCCATGCCATCCATATAGATCATGTTTCACTTTCTTTGTTAATCAAGCACTCTGATCTTTTTAGATACTTTCTGAAATGCAACTTTGTTAAAGCTCATATTTCTCCTCTTCCACAGATCCCACCTCCCTCAGGCAGGGATTGCATATTACATGCAGCTTCTCAGCTTGAGGGCTGTATCTCATATTTCTATGATCTTGTATTCTCAGAGAATGCGCCAGCCTTGGGGGAAATAAGGGCACGGTGGGAAAAGAATATAGACGGCATTTTCAAATCAGTGGTGGAGGAAGCATTAGAAGTCGCTAACAAATCACTTTCAAGTGCCAGGCTCAATTTCATTCAACCGAGGGTGCTTTGCAGAGCTTACTGTGCTTTCTAAAATATACTTGGGGACATCACACTTATGTAACATAATGCTCTCAATCCTCAGGTGACTTGTCCCATATGATTTGTTCATGTGACAAATTAACAGAATATGTGAAAACCAATGTAATATAATCTGTGAAGCTCTGGATATGTAGCCCCATCCCATCAATTAAAATCTTTGGAAGGCCCATAAAGGGGATAAATATAATAACTAAGCAAGTAAATGTCGTCTCTTTTAGTTCTCTGATTGGCCAATCTATTAATTCTTTCTAAAGAAAGCCTTTAGTACCTCCATCGTTTACGTCTTTGCTATATGATGTTGTCTTTCCTCATCTAGGAAACAAACATTTCACTATGAGGGGACTCACTATTTAGTTTTATTATCAATAGCAACTCTTAATTTCTATTTTGAGAAATTGTCTTTCAACAAATTGCAGCTTTCGATATGTCTGTACTGAGGCAAAACTCACATGTCCGACCATCTGTTTGCCACCAATGCTATTTAGCTCTTGCATACAATTGCGGCCTAAGGAAGGGGAGATTGGGATTGTCTTGGAATTCAAATAGGTGGGGAGCTTTTGAAAACTAGAACTCATAGCACATGGAAAAGTCATTGTGGAGTCACTGGTATTGATCAAACAGTCCTATCAAACCCCTGCAAGTATACTGTGGCCATTTTGTGCTTTGGGACAGTAAAAATCCTACTCATTGCACCCTTAAATTAAATTAGTAGTCCTGCCAATCTGCTGGTTTCCATGATACAATTTGATTTTATTGGTAAATATGTCATGTTAAGAAAATCCACTTACTTTCAAATATTCTTTCATTCTAGGGGAGAACATTTTCGCTTCCAGCTTCCAATTACAAGAACATCATACATAATGTGATATGACTGGACATTATCATAAATGTGTCCCATGAAAGGGGGTGGGTGTGGAGTTTAAATAATAAGGAAACACAGTTTGCTGTAAATTATGTGGCTGATATACTGACTTTTGCTGAATGTAACAGTCATGAAAATATTCTCAGTCGGTGTATTGAGGCCCACACAGGCAGCCGCGCAGTTTGGTGGTTTCCAGCAATACTGGGGCAGATCAAGGGCAGATAGACAGCTAGACTTTACCACAGCAGACACAGGAGACAAGAAGCCCACACATGCACACACACAGACACACACACACACACACCACACACAAACAGGAAAAAAATGTAATTCTCTCCAGTACACATGGGTGAGGTCAGTGAAGGTTTGGTTACATGAGGAATTCCCTGCTCACTCTTGCACAGGTGGATTAGCCAAATGTTGAGCCTGGGGGAAGAACACACATTAATTCTGTTTGTGTGTTGTTTGTGTCATTACCTCGGCCATTTTAGCCTCAAGGACATAGCTACACTGAATACACAAAATATTAGCGACAACTTTTCAACTGTCTCAAAGCTTAAAAGAAAAAAAAATGCTTCTCTAACTTATGTTTCTATCTACATCTCTGTGATTGGTATAGATTTAAGCGGGCAAATTGATAAAAAAAAAAGTTATGGCTTTTACCTGGATTCACCTCATCAGTGTAATAATAATAGCAATAATAATGATGATAATAATACTACTAATAAACTTTATTTACATAGCCCTTTTCTTAACAATGTTACAAAGTGCTTCACAAAAATAAAGAATGAAAAGTGTACTTCATGAAAAGCCCTGTTATTTGTTTCCCAACTGTTTTGGACAGAAAGATAATGAAATCCTCCAAAGTGAGGACATATTAGCAGTTGTCTCTTTGACAGAAAATAACAAGGGGTGAGATTTAGAAGGTCAAATATTCAGGCAGGAAGTGAGATGAAATTTCTGTTTATTTGCATGAATTTGCCACTTGACTTTAAAAATAAGAAAGTGAAAGTAGCGTGCAGTTGGTGGCACATTTTATGACTCCACTTCACACAACAGAAAGCATCCAGGGCTAGAGCCACAGCCATGATGATAAATGGTTTTGGCTGACATCGTTCGTAACCTCTCTTTAAAGCTGTGGAATGATGATACTTTATTTTATCATGCTTGAAATTGAACTGCCCCTACATTTTTTGTGTTCTCTCCGAATGTTAATCATCAAAATCATCCCAGACTGCCCTTATAGCGCCCTGAAAAGAGTTTATGGCAATGACAGTCATCAAAAAGCATGCTATTGAAGTGAAGTTAATAATATGTACTGTTCTTCTCTCACACTGTTCTTGTGTGGTCTTGCAGGGTGTGGTGACTCGGGAGCCTTTCCCCTTACCTGCAGTCCCAGCTCCAGCCTGTATGGACTGTGTGGAGAGTTATTATGAGGAGGCCCAGCCGTATGAGGAAACTATCAATGGTAAGACCCCTGCTTAGCCCAAGTCTTCTGCCCAATGTATTAATAATAATAAATAAATAATAAAGTTTGTATGTGGTCCAATACATTCTGCATTTATGGAATTTCACTTTTATTGAACTGTTTTATGAAAGTTTGAGGTGACATAAGATTTACTGACATCTTAACATAAGCGAAGTCCAAAATACCTCAACAAACCCAAGGTGCAAATAATGTATGCAGTTTGTAAATGTAAGTAATTGTTTCTGTGATTTACTTCACTTGCTTACAAAATATTATTTCGAATATCCCCACCAATGGAGAATTAACTACCACATTTGGCCCAAAAATATAAAAGATATGCCATATTTATTCCTCCCATGCACATGAATCCACTATGAATTGCTCTATTTGCCTGCCTTATTTCTCTTTCCTCTTTCTCTCTCTCCAGCTCCTAAAATTTATTATGATACTTGTATTCTTCAGTATGTCCATTGCATCTAAAATTATATTTACAAATTTTTGTCTTGCATATATAAAAATAGAGACAGTGAGAGAGACTGAGAGGCTGAGGGAGTAAAGACAGAGGAGAGAACAGGGGTGTCCTTTGTTCCCCAGTATCTTGTCGTCCGACTCCTGAGAGTGAAGGAGCAGTGACCACGGGACGCAGCGCAGAGATTGGAAGAAAAAGGAAAACAAACAGCCACTCCATACAGTAGCCGGGTTATTTTTGGCCTTGCTGCCCTGTCCTGTGTTGCCTCAGGGGGTTTTGCTAAACAAAAATAACACTGGAGAGGACAATACCTGTTTCATAGCAGTTCATGAAAATGTCACAGCTTTCACTCCTGTGAATATACTTTAGAAACCAGACTCAGTTAGGCTCATTAAGGCCCAACTGGTGAAATTTTTTTTGGACCCAATACCTGTGTTGATATTAGGGTTAATATTAACCAATTTTCTGTGTGTGTTTGTTTTCCAGTAGTATTGTGAAAGAGACACAGACTTGGCTCTCACAGAATAAGACTTCACTTGAGGGTGTTGTACTGTTATTTTAGGTGATAATTCATCTTGGCAGTACATGTTATGTTTTTTTAAGTTTAGTATCAGTAGAGTTCATCAGTAGTAAACTATCTATATTAGCTACCTTTGGAATCATTCGGCACTGCCAGCTTGGCGATATAAGCAAGTATAATAACTTATTTTAAAACTTAGAAAAATAGAATTAGGGTCACGTTGTGCAGCTCATTTAAGTTAGATTACAATATGTTTCTGGCTTGCTGGTGCTGTGGTTTTTCACACATGTTGAGATGAGTAACTTGCCCCTGACGTAGAAGTACCTAAGGTGTTGCGTGCTGCAGTGATTAAATGGCAGTGACTTCTTGCAAAGAAACAGCAACTGACACTTTACCCCATTATCTGTAGCTGCATTTTCTGCACAGATTTCTTTTTCTCTCTTCATATTTCTTATTCTTCCTCTGCTTTCCTCATGTTTCTACATCGTTTCGTAGACCTGGAACGTTTTGGCTTCCGCTCAGGCCCGTGGATGCGAGTACACAGCTCTGACAGTGTGGTTTATGCTGTTATCACCAGGGGTACCTACCTATCTATATGTGTGTGTGTGTGTGTGGGTGTGTGTTGCACCTATGTTGAGCTTGCAGTTGCTTGAGGAACAAACCAGAGTGTGCATGAGCTAATGGGCATGTCTTCCAGTAGTTCAGCATGATCGGAGTCCTGCATGTAAACAAACAAATTTCAGCCAAGACCTTTGTCTCTTTTTCTGTCATCATATTTTATCAGTACCTTCACCGCTTCATTGTAGCCCCAGTATCATGAAGAGATCATGTTTGATCCAGGGGTGAAAATGCAGGCCTCCTACACTGACATCATTTGGTACTCATGCCCATCCTGCAGTGCAATGAGCACTCAAAGTCTGCTCTACCTCTCCCTCTCTGTTCAAACTGGCAGATGGCGAAGTTTGGACAGTTTCCAATGTTGGGAGGGTATGAAAAAGAAAGGATGTCAAACCAGGAGACAGTCATTGTTTACGGTGGTCTTGTCACGCCTCCTCATTTCGCCTCCCGTGACTTCTGCCCCTAATTTCTGTTTCTCAGAACATGGCATCATCCTTCTCCTCTGTTTACTCTCTCAGATGACGGGGAGGCGGTCAGCAGTTCATATGAGTCCTACGATGAGGAGGAAGTGACCAGAGGGAAGTCGCCGTCAGCGCAGCACCAGTGGCCGTCGGCGGAGGCGTCCATCGAGCTGATGAAGGACGCGCGGATCTGCGCCTTCCTGTGGAGGAAGAAGTGGCTGGGCCAGTGGGCCAAGCAGCTGTGTGTCATCAAGGACCAGCGTCTCCTGGTGGGTGAAGGACCGCGTGAACATCACAATTACAGCAGAGCCCCGGTGTTGTGAAGTTTTGTGTATATCAATCATGGTTATTTGCACAGAGGTTTCACAAAGCGAAGAGTTTGTTGATGGAAAATATTCTCTTTGCAACTGTATCATTTCAGTGTAGCTCAAAATAGAAGTCCAATGTTTACAGATGATGCCAGTGTAAGCAAACCTTCAAAATACTTTCAAAACTATCACATGCTGTCCTAGTCCGGTCGCTTAGTTTTAGAGTGGACAAGTATCACTAATCCAAAAAATCAACATATAAACAAAGAGAGTAATGGGATAGTCTAGTCTTTGCTTTATTAAAGTTTCTGTCCTGTTCCAATAGGGAGAATAAAAATCTTATAAAAATCTAAAGAGAATAATAGATTATGTAATAATACTAATAATAATACATTTGTACCGCAGTTGTCATTCTGCACACCTTTACATTATTTTGACTGGGTTTGTTACTGGTGGAGCTGAAGCAAATTTTGTCAATAATCTAATACCTCAATTTCTGGAATAAAAATGTAATTTTGTGTTATTTATTGGCAGTGGCTCATCCAAATGAGTAAATTTATCGGAATACACTCGAAAACATTTCTTCAGAATTGCTCTTTGCTCAGTGGGCTTTCACACGTTACTCACTCATGGCTCATCTTGTCTAAGGTTTCAATTGTTTGCAGAAATGTGTGACAGTTCCCCTGAACATGTCAGCACAACATCATATGGGGTTCAGGCGGCATCCAACACAGGAAGTAAAACCCACTCTCGCAATATTGAAACAAACTGCCTCTGTTCCTTAAACACTACCACAAACAAGCATGACCAACATTAAAAATCACTTTCATTGTCACACGCTGTCAGTTTGTGTAACAAAAGCTCAGAAAGTCCATTTTAGAGTGAATAAATGTCCCTTATAATAAAGCAAGCCAATGGTGGAGTGACAGAGGGTTTCAACAGAGAGTAAACCAGTTACAGATGATTGCTTTACTCATCAAGCTAAGCTGACCTTTTTTCTTCCCTCAGTGCTATAAGAGCTCCAAAGAGCAGACCCCTCTGCTGGATGTGAGCCTTTTGGGCTGCTCGGTGGTCTACAAGGAGAAGCAGCTGAAGAGGAAAGAGCACAAGCTGAAGATCATTCCTGTGGGAGGGGAGGCCATCGTGCTGGGCCTGCAGAGCAAGGAGCAGACGGAGCAGTGGCTGAAGGTGAACCTCACCACGAAGGCCTCGTTCTTTTCACATCCTAAAAAACTCATTACTCCTCTTGAGGAGGAATAGCATAGTGAAAATCTTAGGGAGAGACTCAGAACTTGTTTCCCTATTAATTACTGATAAGAAAGAGGGACTGAATCAAAGCAGCAATGATCGATCTTGGCCTAGATTTAGAATGACTGAGTTAAAAATATGTGAATGGTATTTCTTTTTGCATACCAGGTGATCCAGGAGATAAGTCCCAGGCCAGCTGAGACTTGTGACTCTCAGCACTTTGTGTCTGACTCCCCTAGACTCATCTGTACTAAGGTACTTTTGTGGGTTTTGGGGCAGGTGGTATTGGACCTTTGTGGATATTGTATCCCTTGTACTTTTTATAGTTAAGTCATTTGCTTTATTGATACTTGAGTGTTTCTGGTGATCAGGTGACCAGTGGAATAAAAAATACTCCTGGACTCTATATAAATATCATGTTTGCCCTTGACAATCAAGAAAGGGTGTTTTTTTGGCAGTATCTACAGTATACATGAACCACTGGGCTCACACAGTAGTTGATTTTCTGTCAGCTTGTGATTTGATTTTCTGTCAACCCTCACAATAAAATACTAAAATGGAGATATGAATGTACAGGGGGAGCTGAGTGAGAGATACTCGGTGGCTTCAGAAAGCGGCAGCAGCACTGACAGCCACGCTGAGACTCCTGAAACCAAAGATGGTGAGCTACTTCTCAGCTTTATAGAATTTGTACGCAGACTGTTTTCCTTTAGGAACGTGACCGCACAGTAGCTAAGATTTTCTCACTGACACCTTATCAAAAAGTCACGTCAAATATTGCTTATGTTTCAGTAATTATGGGGAAACTTCAGCTAATCCTGCCCTAAACTTTCTTCCCTCCACAGTGAAGAAAAAATACGGCGCAGGTCTCAAGTTCAGCAACCTCATGAACATCGGCAAGAAGAAGTCTTCCTCATTAGATAGCCCAGAGAAATCTATTGATACCTCAGGTGAATACAAATCTACATATATCACTAAACTGCCAAATTGTCACTTATACAATAAGTGACAATTTGGCGACAATGCATAAGAATCAGTACGTTTGACTGTCATGGGGAAGGTCCAATCACCTGGGTACTTAATATTATTCAGACTGCTAGTAGCAGTCCCAGATAGGCTAAAGGTTTCCAAAGCAATGACTACCTATGCAGATATATCTACAAGTAGTAAGTCAAAAGTAACTGAACTTTGTGCATAATCTTGAAGATGTTTCTCAGGAAGCTCGGATGAGTAGCGAGACGTCTCTCTATCTCTCTTTGACTTACTGCTTATAGGTGAACCCTGACCTGGTTGACTGAAAACCTTCATCAAAATATTTATGCAGATCTATACATCCCAAATGAACAAGCCGTCTCCCCTCACCTCTGTCAGGCTACCTCAATGTGCTGGTGAACAGCCAATGGCGAACCCGCTGGTGTCTTATCAAGAACGGCCAGCTGTGGTTTTACCTGGACAAGGGCAAGACCAAAGTGAGCCAGCCGTCTGTGACCCTGGAAGGCTGCAGTGTCGTGCCGGACCCCAGCCCAGAGCACCTCTATACATTTAGGATTGACATGGATGGGACGCAGCTCGCCACCCTCGAGGTAGGAGAAAATGGAAGCAACTGCTGTCTTCGATACAACTTTGCCATATCTGTGCAAAGATCTTAGGGTTAAGGGTATGCGAAAATGCTTCAATATGAAACCTGCGTGCAACATTTTCACAGTTCAGAAAACAGATAAGTTAAATTACTGTAATTCAGTGACATCAGTTCTCCCCCAGCCATTACTGAGAGAAGGTTTTAAACCAAAAGAAAGGCTGTCAGGCTGTAAACATCTGTGTTTCTCTGAGAATATTAGTGGGTAACAACCTACACCAGCTGTATACCAGAAATGATTGACCACAATATCTGTGTCAACACTTGCACACATACGTGCTTCTGCAAATACGCATAACCACATGCACACACATGCAAGCAAGCACAAACACACACACACACACACACACACACACACACACACACACACATACACAAGCTCTCCAGTCCATTCTCTGTCCCCAGCTCCGGGTTTCCTCAGCTGAGAGTTCGGCTCAGCTGGATCCCATAGGAGAGGGTGTGGACCCCCTGATAGGATGGGTCACTTTGGTCCTGAGGAAGAAGCACAGCTAACGTCTGCAGCAGAAACCACATGTTAGCATTTCACAAAGAGACCAGCGAAGAGCTCCTCTCACGAATACTAAACACTACGTATACTCACATGAAAATCCCTTTCTACTGAGATCAAAGTCACAGATCAAAGTCTATGTAATGTGTACATGCGCGTCTGTGTGCACGCAAGGTTGGTCTGGGTGCTTGAGTGCATACTATATGAATGAGTATGTGTGTGTGTGTGTGTGTGTGTGTGTGTGTGTGTGTGTGTGTGTGTGTGTGTGTGTGTGTGTGTGTGTGAAGGGTGGGGATGCACTGGGATCTTGGGGTCTAATGCAACGCCCTTTTTCATTAAACTTCCAGTACCACCCTATTACAGTGCATATTTTGCATTAGCCAGTGGAATTTTCTGTTTATTCTTACAGCCTTTCTGATACATTTATCTTTTTTTCCTCCCAATATGTTCCACAAACTGAAACGGATAGTTACTTTCCTGGTCCAGTATTTGCTAGAGGAAACAAAACATGACCAGTGGAAACAAAAAGAAACAATCTGAAGGAGGATGGGAAGGGGGGTTCTAAGAAATAAATAAAGTCATACATAGTCGTAGTCGCCATTATTCAAAGATCAAAACTTTAACAAGGCTACCACCTATTGCCTGGTTAGAGAATTATATGTTGAACATGTACATTATTGTAGTGGTCAAGTAACACTACATGTAACTGTAATAATGAGCTATCTCTTTGAACAGGCATGTTGTGTCGTGAAACTGCCACATTATGGGTCCAATTTAGTGTGGTTATTTAGATTAGGCAGACAGAGCTATTGTATGTTTGTCAGTAACCACAGTTTTAATTCATTATGAATATGTCATAACACTTTATAGAACTGTGCCTCAAGTAAAGTGTTACCACTTACTTGTTATGGCATTTCTGATTTACAGTATGTCATGATTGCACAACAGAGTATTGACCTACAAAAAACACAAAAGACTCAAGATGTCTTGCAGAATGTTTGCCATAAGACAGACACAGTGAGCTTTGTTTACACAGGGCAAAGCTGAAAATCACATTCTCAGTTCTCAGAAAACAGACACTTCATATTATTGCAATGTTTAAAAGCTTACTTTACATGCAGATCACTAAATCAAATCAGCATGTGAGTCCTGTTACTTCTACCAACATTTCTCAGGCGATGTCTTGTAGACAGCCCACTTTCACAAAACAGTTTTTCACATTGAAATCCTAGTGTGAAACTGTAAAAATGCAGTATTAGCCTTTTGGATAGTATATAGTATAAAATTGGCAGATCACATGCAACAGAATTCTTGGACTGGATTCATACTCATTTTGTTGCAAGTACGTTATGCATGCTTTAATCCTCTGAGACGCCATCATGCACCAGATAAGATCTATATGTTTTCCTATTGTTCTCACATTTCCTGTCCTCATACCCTTGCCATGTCCTCCCCTCTCCTTTCTTCCAGGCTAAGTCTTCAGCAGATATGGGCCACTGGCTGGGCCTCTTGCTGTCCCAGACAGGGACGAAGACCGACCCAGATGAGCTGACGTACGACTATGTCAACTCTGAGAGGATCTCCAGCATCGTCAATGCAGCCAAGACTTCCTTATAGTGAGATGCTTATTTTCTGTGTGGATATGTTTGTGTATGTATTTATACAGAGGCACAATATTTTAATCCGATATTTGTGTTTGTGTGTGCCTGTGTATTTTCTCTAGCTTGATGCAGAGGAGGTATTCAGAGCCTAACACCTATATAGACAGCCCACCTACCATCTCTCAAAACTCTGATGAGCTGTACGATGATGTGGCATCTATAGGAGCCGACCCAGAGGTAAACTCAACACTAGAATACATTTAAAGATGAGCAACAGAATTTTTGACCGCTAGTTGAAAGTGTTGGCCCTAGTGAGCAGGGTAGGTCCCCAATCAAAAACAATAACACCTGCATCATGTGGTTTTCAAGCACATACACAAATACATATGAACACGCCATGAGCACGGAAGTAACATAATAAATTATTTCATATGGAGGAGGAGGATTTAGGGCCTGTGCAATCTTCCGTGTTGCAGCTTTGGTATGTCAAAAATTTTTGTTGGGGTCGCTCTTTTTTTGAAAACATACCGTCAATTTCACTTTCATCTAGCCATGGTCTATCTCTTGACATTTTATTTTTCACCTCGTGCCATACCAGGATGTTGACGAGGGCGTCCTACCAGACAGTGAGAACAGCCTTCAGGAACATAATGAACTGAGCACTCAGGATGGCAAGGACGCAGAGGGTACCGGACAGGATACTGAAAACAGAGTTTACCTGGACCTCATCCCTGTGCGCTCGTTCCTCCATACATCCGGCGGGAGTAAAACCCCCCCACACAAAGAAATCTCCAGACATTCCCCAGCCTCCACAGAGGAACAGCAGGACCCCTTGTGCCAAACAAGAGAGGTGGGGAATCTCAAAGTGTTGTCCTTTACTTTCTATTTAGTCATATTTGGTATACGATGATGTTTACATGGCCAAAAAGATTTTTGCTTAACATATTCAATATAACAGAATAGATGCCTGATTATTATACTATTAAGTGATGCTTTATTGTCTAGGTTCACCCCGCTTCATTAATAACATGGCTGTCAAGAATTTAATATTATATATATATCAGATACATAGAATATCTTTTGATGAACAGCCATAGGTGAAAAATTAGCCAGCCCACATGGCAAACAGTTTACACTCTATGTTTACACTCTATATCTTGCGCATTGATTCCAGTTTGAGCCAACTAACCCTTCCGAGCCGGAGCCTTCACATATGATAAATTGCACCAGCTCGACTCTGACTAGCAACAAACTGGAGCAAGAGCGTCCCCTGTCCCCTAGCCGGCTCAGGGCCCACAGCCAGCCACAGCCACAGAAGACCTCACCCCATATCACAGAACCTCTAAAGAGGGCTACTGCTGGATTAACGGTCCCCCAGGGCTCCAACCCCCCTGGGATACAGATCCACAAAGCCCCACAGACTGCAGGAGGGCAGGCTCAGGCTGCATCTGGACTTCTGCACAGCCCTCAAGTCCCTCGGGGCAGAAGCACAGGCGGTGGAGAAAAGCCGAGGGCCTTTACTATAGGTGAGGAAAAAACACGAGGCAATTGGGTTTGTTGGGTGATATATTGCAGCATTTTGCTTGCAATACCATGTACTCTCAACATTTTAAGTGCAAGTTCACTGCTTAGCACCCAGCCTTCTGTTTCACATTCTCCTCAAAACACACATTTACATTCTTCCAGCTATTGTCTGGTTTTACTAATTTACACCAGGGGGATTTTCAATGGCTGTGTTACTGAATGAAATAAATGTTAGTCTTGTTTTCTTTCCATGGTATGAGATTCTGCCCCACCTCTCTTACTCTCTTTATCTTACATTACCACAGCTCCATCTAGTGAAGAGCCTCATCCTCTACAGTCAAGGGCAACAGAGTATTTTTTTACATTTGAAATCCTGCAGTGGAAATATTTGCATTTTTCATGTCTCCACTTGTGCTTTCACTCTGTTTTGTCCACTAAATGTGATTATAAATATTCCGTCTTTAATTTGTACAACTACCAGGGTGTCCCGGAGCAGTCGAGGTGAAACTGGGCAAGAACCGCACAGAGGCAGACATGCGGCGCTACACTGACGAGCGAGACCGTCTGGAGAAGGAGAGGGAGGAGGTGAGGAGCAGTCTGGCGAACCTGAAGAAGGAGAGGAGGGAGATCAAAGAGGAACTCAGTACCTGTCAAGGTAGACCTGCACTTCCTTTTAAAGACACTGACACACAGCGGTCTATGGACAAAGCAATGGCTAGAGTCTATATGATTCTGTTCTACATGATTGACGGATCTCTGTTTATACCCAGATCCCAAGCAGCAGGCCTCCCTAGAAAGCTGTCTGAAGCAGAAGGAGGAGGCGTGTCGGGAGGCGGAGCGTCGCAGGGTGGAGGTGGAGCTACGATTGGTAGAAGTAAAGGAAAGTCTGAGGAAGGTGGAGGCGGGGCCTTTCACGCTGGGCACCACACTGGACAGCAGCCTCCAGGACACGCCCGTGGTTAGTGATCACTATGCTAGCTGAGGTCATTTCATGCTACGTACATGAAGATGTATTGTGTTTGTCTGAGTCTTGAGTCTTGAAATAAGACCCAGAATCCATGAACTTTGTGTAGAAGGGCTTAGTCATGAGGATGAACAAAGGAATAAAGATGTAAATTAAATATTTGAAATCAAAACCTTGTACTATTGCTTTTTAAGTGTGGTGGAAAAGGTCAGAGCCAAGGAACTCTTGATCTTATGCCACATGGATAAGATAATACTGCTTAGGTCATTGAAATTAAAGGCTCATTAAGGTGTCGATCAAAGGTGCTGTTCAATTTTAAACCTGAATTTGTTCTCTGCCATTCTGCCCTTAGTCAAAAGCGGCATCCCTGCCTCCCCTCCAGACTCCACCATCCCAGTCTTCAAACAGTGGAGACTTTTCCTCTCCGGTCAACTCTGCCACCATGCTAAAGAATAGGCCCGCCTCCATCATGGCAGCCAGCAAAGTCAATGTCCTGCAGAAAGCAAAGGTGAGACCAATATCAATGAAGGTACATTTTTCAATAACTACTGTATTAAGTTGGGGTATACATTGCCAGTCTATCTAAAACAATCTTTTTTTTTGTATTTACAGGAGTGGGAAAAGAAGTCCACCACCTAGGAGAGAGCATGAATGTCATTTGACCTTTGTGGCCTCAAAGGTCATCTTGTTTCTCTTGGCCAGGTCGGCTGCGTGCCACTTGACCTGCTTTGGTGAGGAGCAGCTGGGTTCAGGCAGTTAATCAACATGCTCCCCTCCCTGGACCCTCCATCCTCATCACTTCCTTGTCGAGAGCACAGAGAGCCAATCAGATAGAGGCACAAGCTGCCTCCTCACTGACAAACGCCACTGGACAATTTTAGTTTCATTGACTTTTGAAGTTGTTTTCCTCCATTTCCAAAAAGGAGGAATTTGTAGTTGCATTTTGGCCAGTTTAATTGTTTTTGGTAATGATGCACAAATGGGATGTTTTTGGCAGTGCAAACACCCTTACACCACTGAAAGACAGTTTCATGACCAGGTATGTCATATATAAAGACTCCCTTCTACTAAATTGGCCATTTGGTACACTATAGATTGTAGCTTGGTTCATATATGCTGGTAGCCAAGATGTAAATATATTTACACCATTATTGTTCAGCCTTCTGACTTGTGGTATTGCTAGCTAAAAATGCACTTTTTATTCAAATAAAATATACTGACAGCAATTCCTAGCCTAATAATGCATTCATTGCTCATTGCCTTTAACATAATCTAAACGTAATGCCTTTGGTTCCAAATTAAGCAGTTTAATCCATTTTCAACTTGGTCCTTTTCCAAATCCAACTCAACTGTTTCCCCTCTAAAGAAATGCTACTTGGATTTTCATAAACTTTCCTTTTGGACAATAGTTTGGCTGGAAAAATACATTTGAGTTCTGTTTACATCTGCCTGAACACAGGTGCTCAAAATTTCAAAATTTGTATGTATACAGTTGTATGTTTTTATGGCCTGTAATGCCTACAATGAACTGGATTTTTGATGACTTGCCTTGGATCAACAAGTAAGTAATCAGAGGGACTTAATATAGGTTATAATGGACTATACTATATGGTCCTGTGACAATGTCTTTACATGCCTACTAAATACAGCCAAGCTAAACCCAGTTTAGCTTAGGGAGTATCCTGTGCTGCAAATAGTCAATCCAACCCAACTTGTCCCAACTTTATATTTAGGCACAAACTTGAAATCATTGTGTCGAGAGTCCTTCCTAGGAAGAATGAGAGGTTATCAGAACCTCAGCCGATTGTTCTCCAGATTTGGCTCTGCTTCCCTGTTGATCTCTCTCAGTCTCGAATCACTGCTGGACAGAACATCAACCACCCTTTCTATCACAAACACTCCCCTCTCTCTTCAATCTCTCCAATAATTTCTTAAACCATGATCTATCCATGCCAAAAATAATGACATGGTTTAGCCACCCAGGATATCCCAGGTCAGACCAGTTGAGAAGCAGTCTGGAGCAGCCCGAGTTTAACAGAGCCTGGTGCGTACCCTGTTTAATGTACCGTACACATTACATCCTCACTGGATCATCAGAGGGGCTGACATCGACGACGTGCCTGACATTTATGGCGCAAGTGTCCTGGCCGTGAGGTAGACTGGGGAAGAGAAGAAAAGGAACTGGGGAGGAGACATGGGGATAGAAGGAGTGAGAACAGAGGAGGCAGGACCAGGAGGCTGTTGCCAACAGGCAGCCAGTAGAAGGCACCCTGAAGTCTTCCCTCAGGGTCAAGAGCAGCCCTTCACCCAGAACAAATGGTTCTGGGTCATGGCTGCAGCCAGGATGGAGGCCAGAGCCAGTGGACCCTGTCAGCTGGGAGCTTTGGGAGTCTGATCCAAAACTACTTCAGTGCCACTCATTTGGGGACATCCATCTTATTGAAATGGACTAGGCAGGAGGCCAGTGAGGATGGCTCATCCAGGGGAGAGTCAGTGGGTGAGAGCAGTAGTAGTTCTCTGCCTGTGCTTGCATCATTTCATGCAGAGATTATATTATTACAGGTGAGGGCCCTTATGAGCCCAGATGATTTTGGTTCCACTATAGAAATTGCTCAGTTTCTTGAGGGCCCTGATGATGAGCTTCTCACTGTGTCCATTTAATTGTCACCCAGCTAAAGCGAAAATCCTTAATATATATCATCTGCACAACCGATGCCAGAATTAACACTCTTCTTTAGAGGAATCTCTGCTAAGGTCTATAATGAACAGCCTTTTCATGCCAGCACTCTTGGCTTCTGAAATGTTAATTGGTCTGAGGCGTGCCTTGTCCTGATGGGCGGCTCCTGCCCTTCTCTGTTTCCTGACCAAGACTCAGTCTTGCTCCGCTTGCTATAGTCATCCAATTTTTTAATAAATACTTAAAACAAAATTATAGAAAAATGTGAAAGAAATATTTCTGGGTAGCCCTGTAATTCACATGACAGTGTGCTCTCATGCATCGTCATTTTATAAAAATTATACATTTCTGGAAGTCGATTCAGCGTTCATTATTTATTCTTAAAATAATTTCCGTTGCCAAATTTTCTAATTAAGTTATAGAAAATGCCACAGTTGTTGCACAGAATAGCATTTGTCAATTGGAGTCTGAATTAGGAGAAATATTAAAATTGTTTTTCATGAAACAATGCTTTTTTAGAGAAAGTCAGTGGAGACCTGCAGCATCTAAAGTCCACATAGCACTACATAGCACAATGCACTAGCAGACACACTGTGTCAGTGTTTCTGCTATGCAGTGCAGTTTTCGTTTGTCAAATTCAAATTCATCCTCTAAGGAGCATAATGCCCATTAATTCAGAGATTGGCCACTTAAAAACTTTTTTTTTTCATAAATATGACCATTTTTCAGCAATATCCAACTGACAAATTTTGGACTGTAGGACTAACAGTAAATTCATCCCATGAAGAAAACTGCTCTTTTATTTCACCCCAAAAATGAAATTTTCAAATGGTAAGCAAAGGTAGGGAAAGCATGAAATAAGCCTTACTTTCTGAGTGTGATATGATACTAATGTAACAAAAAAAAAAAACTTTATCACTGATTATTTAATTAAAATATATATTTGTAATCAAATAATATATACTTTATATATTATTTATTTTTATCATCTTAACAAGGCACTCAGTGAATCTATCGATTGTTTCTAGAGTTCAAAGGGTGCAGTAAGGAAGGAAAAGTCTGTTAAAATGTGGTAAAATAACCAAACAAAAATGTAGAATTTGGTGTATTGCATTTTTGGCACTCTGCTGTTGCTGTAGTCTTGGTGTTGAGGAGAGAGCAAGTCAAACTCTGTTCTGATTACACATTTTTACAACATAAAATCATGACACATATACACTACATTGTATATAAAAAAAAGTTTACATCTTGGAATAGACAAGAACCACGAGAAGACGAGAATCAAGTACACACATTTGCACAAAAGTGAGCAAAATGATTACTAAGTTCAAGAAGAACAGATTAACGAATTGATACTCATGTAGAAAGGCAGTTTGAAGGCACTTTGTGACTGCACTATTAAAGTGCAACTTTAAATATTCAAACAGTGACAACATTTCTGTCAACACTCTCAATCTAAATGCTAATTTTCCCTTTACTCTGTTGTGTACCTGCAAAAGTCCTTGGTCCATAAATGTCCAGTGGTGACTGATGTCTGCTGTGTGTATGTGTGTGTGTGTGTGTGTGTGTGTATTTCGAGGTGATTCAGTATTATGTGTGCAGCATATGTGGATGCATTAAACTGCATGTCTCCTGCGATGCAGTTTGTAGTGATGCAGAAGTTCCTGGTGGCTCTTCTTCTGCCTGTTCCTCCTCTTGAGACCAGCTGGTCTGGGTTGATCTCCTCTGGATGAAGGCCTGCTGCTTCCTGGGAACGAGCCACAGGACAAACAAAATAAGGGAACACCACTAAATATCAAAAACGTACTGTTGCAGAAGTGTAAAGTTTACATTTACGCATGCAGCCACACCTCTGGCTCATGCCAAGAGATCTGGAGATGTTGGAGAACGCAGGGTAACTGAGAAGCAGAATAACACAATTTGAACAACAGTGTGAGAAACACATTTTTTCATTCACCCACAGAAGAATTTTTTTTTTTTTTTGATGGGGTAAAATAAGGCCCCAAGAAGAACCTAGTCTGCTAATTTACACCCATCTGGATAAAAGTGAATGAAAACTTTTGAGAATTGAATAAAAAATTTGTTTTGCTATGTGCATAGTCATTGCATCAGATGCACATGATGTCTTTCTATCATTAACTGCATCTTGGTCTTGAAAACTCAGTATTGATTTTTTTTTTTAAGTCCAAGTATTCCATCCCAGCACAATTTGATTGTTTTTTTTATTAATAATGAAAATAACCCTAAACTTTTCAGCCCTTTTCTAAGCAAATATTTTGTCAGAATTTCTCCAGACCTGTTGGTGCGAGCCGGAGGTGTGAGCAATGGAAGGCTAACTCAAAGCTTTGACAGAAAAGTGGAAAAGAAAAAAAGGACATAGTGATGGGAGAAAGGATAGAGAAAGGCTAAAAAAGACAAAGGAGGACAGTAAGGAAGGTAGGACGAAAAGAGGTTGAGTAATTCCACTCACGTGTTTCACAGTGGGGTCCTTCGTAGCCTTGGCACTGGCAGCGGAAGCCCCCTCCTGACAGGATGCAGATCCCATCATTCATGCAAGGGTTGGGCTTGCACAGGTTTACTGGCTGCTTCACCTCTGATTGAAAAAAACAAAGACATTAAAAACACAAAATGTATGTAAAAATTGTACTGCCTGTGTGACATGTTGTAATAGATAAATCATTACTGCACCACATTTTAACACAAATCAACCCCTTATTCCTATTCTGGGAACAGGAGAGAACAAGATTTCCCATACAGGAACAAACTATTTCCCTGCTTTCTCACCTGAGCACAGCATCTGCACCAGCACATCCTCAAAGTACTTGAGATCCTCATAAAACGGCACTGAGATCATGTGTTCCTCTGTACCGGCGATCAGCCGCAGCCTCTCCTTCTGCACATCTCCAACCCCAATCACAAACAGCGAAACTCCGTTATCTCTTATCTTCTGAGCTGGCACAACAGCGTCGTCCCCTCCTGAACCGTCAGTCACCACCACCACAGCCTTGTTGACGCCGGGCCGTGCCCCCTTGGCCACCGTCAGGACGTTGGAATGGATATGGAGTAAAGCGGCGCCTGTTGAAGATACTCCGCCCATGTAGCCGGCTTCACCGACCGCCTGGAGCACGGCGGAGCCTGACTCGTGGGTGTCCAGGTTGAAC
>OMKZ01018291.1:31001-49712 GCA_900302535.1 Neoniphon sammara | reverse complement strand
CTGTTTTTGTGTTTTTTTTTTTTTTTTTTTTTTTTGAAACAGTAGGCTGAAAGACTCACTCTGCACAAAACTTGTTTGTTTCGTGATTTTTTTCTGGGAACAAGTATAAATATGTTGAAACAAGGCAGAATAAAGTAAATCAGCCCACAATTATCAAGAAAATAACACCTGATTCAAGAAAATAGAAAATTCTGGACACAAGTTGATTTGAATAAAATTGGGAGTAGGAAAAAAAGTGGGATTATCTCACCCTACTGGCAGATTTTTTTTCATGTTTTTTACCTTTTTGAATAAAAAAGAAATTTTAACACTGAATATGAAACTAAATGTCTTGCTAAGATGGCCTTGTTTTTCTTTGCAATGCAGGCTTTTGACTGCAAGGCTGTTAGCTCAGATCCTCAAACAGGCTATGAAAATCTGGATGGGGACAGTAAATGAGAAGTGCTGGCCCCTTGTTCAACATGTACCGTCTGTCAGAGTCCTTAAGTAAGGCACTTACCCTTAACTGCTCCAGTGGCCCTGCTCATATGGTTGTACCAGGCAGCTCCCATGTGTGAAAGTGTGAAATGATTAAAATGTGAAGCAGGGTGGCGCTAAAAACTGGAATGTGTGCTCAGCAAACCTTCCTGGGATAGATAAAGGCTAAAAGCATGGTAAACGCACGGCCCCTGACACACTGAGAGACAGTCAAAGCGCATTCATCCCCTGCTGGTGGATTCTCATTCAGAACATGTATTTTTAAATACACAAGTCGACCAAATCTTTCTTGTGACATGTCGACTTGAATATTTGACAGGCTCTGCTGTGAATGGGCTATAAAACAAAGAGATGGTAAACTAAAATTTGTCATTTTTCAGTAAAGAGTAACTAAACAAACAATCCAAATCTGTGAGATGCAGAAACTGTGACAATCTGTTCTTTCTATGCAGAGCAACGCCTATCAGCTGATTTCTCCTGAGTCAAACCAGCGGTTTAATTGGGCAATAAAAGCTACTTTCACATGTAAGAGTAGAGTGATCCAATCAGAGCACGAACTCAGTTTTTATTCCACCCACCCCGGTTTGATTGACGTGTTAACTGCACCTGTTATCCTCCGCTAGCTTCAACTAATTGTAGAGGAACAGTATCTGTTAGCTTGTTAGCACGGCATGTTTAGGAAGATGCGAGGGCTAGCAAAGCGCTTCAATCTAATGTGAAGCTTGAGCTGATGGTGTCAGTTGTGGACTTTCTCACATCAACTCTACTGCTACAAGCCTCCAAAGTTGACGTTTTTAGCAAGTGAGCTCTACAGCAATGTTAGCTAGGAAAACATTAGCTAACATATTGTTGCAGCACTAGCTAAAGGTGTAGCTATTTCAGTTCCAACAAGCAGGATATTTTCAATTTGCTGGACAGTTGGTTGGTCTTACCAGAGTCCAGACAATATTATTGCCCTGCAAGAGGAACTAAAGCCCACCCAGCTCTGCTGGAATGGATCACAGTAGAAAATGCGGCTCTAAAACTCCATTTTATTACAGTTAGTGATTTTTGGGAACTCTCAGATCTGGTGGATGTTGAAGATAGTACTTAAGAATAATACTAAATAAGAAAATCCCTTGGGTTCACCATCCCTTTAAAAGCCTTAATTTTGTAAACCCAGGAGGAAGACTGCAAGTACCTGCATCATGTCTGCATCAGTTCTGAGTTACCAGCCGTCTTCCTCTCTCTTTGCTCAGAGTCTGACTCACTGTGTTTCCATGAGAAAATCTGTAATGTCACAGGCCACCTTTACCATTTCTGGTCTATTTCAGGGAGACAGTTCCCACTTCAGAGACAAATCTAAAGGATATTAATCTGAGACTGTGACAAGGAACCATACACCTCTGTGCAAAATCAAGTCTCATTTGAAATATTTTCTTTCAAAATTAAATACAGTATAGCCGTGGTTGCGTGTCTCCAAAGTGTCAACTTTCTAGGATGCTCAACGGCTACGGCCTTTTTAGTTTATCCAATGCATTTTTAAAGATTTTCCTAAATCCAGAGCTTTCCCAACCCACAGAGGATCATTCAATCAATCAGCTGAAGTTAAAACATGAAATTCAAACATGTAGTTACAAGATCTTCACTCAGTGGCAATATACAGTAAAGCCAGAAAAGCTGGCCCCTGCTCTTTCCAAATGCGTGCAGGCATGAAAGAAAAAAGTACAATGTTATTACATTTATTAGCTAACTTAAAATGTTGATTTTTTTTTTTTTTTCAATTTAGAAATGCTTTACTGCCCTGCGGTTTTGAAACTCTTGAAAGGAATCGCTTAGAAAATGCTGCAGAATCTATTCAGCACAGATAAGTGGTGGTATAAAATTGTATACAGTACTAATGCAATATAAACACAGGGTGGATGACAATGATGGATGAAATGGCTATCACTATAGTGGTAGCACAGGGTAGAGAACAGTTATGGTTATTGCACACAAACACACATACACATACACACACCCAACCTCAACTTCCAGATGGACAGCGAGGCTTTTCTCTTGTTTGTTGTCTCAAATAAAATGGTCAGATGCACACACACACACACACACTGCTCTACCCTCTCCCTAATGCCCTGTAGTCAAGGCTCCAATTGTGAGTGTATGTCTGTGTGTGTGTGTACATTCATGTGTGTGTGAGACCCCCTGTCAGTGTGTGTTAAACACTTTGCTCTGCAGGAAGAGATAAAAGGCCAGAGAGCCTCGTTGCAGGTTGAGTGTGCAGCCTCCCCTACGCTTCCTTTAGGCACACACGCTAATTCACAAACACACACATACACATAGCACACATTTTTAATCTGATCTGCCATATCACAAAGACTCTGGTAATCTTCTACGGTTTGCCACATGCACATGTATAAGGAGCGCCCAGGGGCTTCCTGCACTTTTAATAAATTCATTCTATCATTTATATATTTCTGCCTTCCATTCAATTCCACCCGTTCTTTTTCTTCAACTTGCTCAAGTGCTTTGACAGCACTGATGAATTCACATTATAGCCAGTGATATATATGGCAAAATGCACAGGGGGTTAAGATTAATCAATCTTGCTACTATCCTTCCTCATATTCCAATTTATGTGGTTCAAAATATATAAATGTAATATATGTTAATTTACATATACTTAACAAAATAAGTAATTTTATGCTTCAGTATGACAGTGTTTGTGAGCAAGGGCTACATAAACAAAGATAGGTTATGATGACCCGCCAGGTCTGACATTCACATGTCATATGACTGCATCTTAAATTACCTGAAATGTTCAGTGATTGGGACAGTAAAGGATACAAGCATAACACAGAAAACCTCAAACCTCAAAAGTCAAAGCCTCAAAAATATCGTCAACCAGCAACCCACAGGATCGCTCACTGAGTCACTTCCACATATACTCAAATATAATCAATGCAATTTTCATTTTTCCCTCTCTTACGACATGTAACCTTGTCTGTGCATGACGAAAGCCCATAGGTCCATGCGGTGAGCGTGGCTGGCATTTATGACGCCTAGCCATCCGATTCCAAATTCATTATATTACAGGGAAGCTCATTGGCACTAATTACAAATCCCAATCAGATAATGAAAATAGTCCATCTGGCACAGCAAGTGGGAGGCAGGCAGAGGATGCAGTAGCAGCAGGACGAAGAGCGAGAGGATTGCTGGAAGAAAGAGACAGAGAGAGGAGACAGGAGACAGAAAGAGGATGCTCTTGAATCTCTGAATTTATCTTTTTTTTCCAGTTAGGTTTATGTAGTCTCTCTCTCTCCCTTTCTCGCTCTCTCTTTTTGTCACTCTCTGCCACTCACCATACTCCTTCTCACCACACTCCTGCTCACATCGCTCAAGAAATAAAATATTCATGGAGGCCCTGGATTTTATCTGCAGCTTATCATCCTGCCAGCCTGCTGCTTCACTAGTACAAAACCACCAAGGCTGCCCGCTGCCTCCGTCACTATTACTACCTCTTCCAGAACCACCAGAACCGCCAACACCTCAACCATCTACTCCAAGTTCACACCGTTTATTTTAAGATCATGGGACTGCATCTATGCAAGGCCAAGCTCCAGCTCCAGCCAGCCCTGCCTCCCACACAGGAAGACGAGCAGAGGAACAAAATGGTGAAATGGATGATGTGGGAGAGAGAGAGAGAGTGTGTCTTTTTGGGTGCAGACATCTCAGTCATGGGAAGGATGGATGGATGGAGGGAGAGAGGGAGCAAGGTGAGGAGAGAAGGGGATATAAGAGTGGGAGGGAAGGAATGAGTGGATGGAGGTAGGAAGGAAATGAAAGCTCTTGATTTATATGTGTCGCATTATCTGACCGTGGTGCTTCTATGGCCCATTTCCATTTATGAACTCTGAAATGAGTGGTGAGTGAATATGGGAAAATGTTCTATCACTGGAGAAAAAAAAAAAGAGAGAAAGAGCACAGTCTCCTTTTTCAGACTGTGTTAAATAAATTCAGAGATTTTACAGCAGACATCCATACTTGTGCTGCTGAAGTCCTGTAGTACCGGGTAGCTTTTGAAATACTTAAGGAAGAGCCATTGCTCCCCCTAGAGGATTCTCTCTACTCAACAGTGGCACTGTCATTTTTAGTGCACATATAATACCTTGACAGGAGCTAATGAATGGTCAACCACTAAAACTGGCCACTCTGAGGACCAACTCCTTTTTCTTCTTTTTCATATTGCAAACCTTGTCTTAAAACCCTTCATCTAACATGTCTAGGAACAAGGAAAAACAGATCCAGGTAAGTTCATTCTGTGAAACATTCTGAGGCATACCTGTTTTAAGTTACTGCTTGTTCGTGATCAGAAAGGAAACCCCATGACAACTTTTACTGGAGATTAGCTGCTGGGTACATTCTATGGATGTCTGGTTTCACCGGTGGAATTCAACAAGAACATTTACTCAAGTTCTATTCTTAGGTTCATTTTTGAGGTTCTTGAATATTGTTGTTGATGGAGAGTTAATATCTTTCTTTACGGCAATTTAAAATAGCCTATATTTAAAGTAAAACTGATTCTTAATTTTTACTGGCTGACACTTCAATTACCAGTTACTTTGAAGAAAAAGCTAACATACAAGTTTACAACACATTTTTGTTGTTATTAGAGCCTATAGAGTCCTGACTTGGACATTAAAGGGGATATCAAGCCATTGGTACTGTATATCAAGTAGGTCCTCGGTGTATTTCACTAGATCGGGAGCAGCTTGCTGATGATCAATAAATTGTGATGGCCGAGAATGAATGCCAGATATACTAAAATTGATGTAAGGAAATGGTGCAGTGTAATTAGCAGCTTGTTAACTCTCCTGGAAAACATAACTTTTTTTGTCCCATATATACCCTCCCAAACAACACGCCAAAGCACGCAACTTCGCCACCGGAACTACATTCAGAGACAGCTACAAACTGCTACAAATCCAATATTCAACATCAACCATCTTACTCACCGCACCATGAGCCTGGATTTCTTCTCTCTATCCCCGTCGGATGATGACGCCTTCAGTCAGACCAAGATGATCAAGTTTCCAATTCCACGAGCACACCGGCAGGCCAGTATCACGCCGGACACTCCACTCTCCATAATCCAAAAGTTGCACAGGTAACGCGTGAGTTCAGTCAGCCGTGATACTGTCTCTTTCATTCCATAGGCCGTATTCCGCCCAGTTCCTCTCTCCTAAACCTTCAAAACGGTTATACTTAATACGACAAATCCTCCACATCATCCAGCCCGACGCCCTTGTCAAGTGAAGAGGGCATGTGAAGAAGCCAGTCCACCACGACCGCCGCCGTTCTCCAACCGCATAGCCCCAGAACAATTCAAACTTCCCGCTACGAACCCGAGTACACTAAACACCTGTCGCGTCGTCACCACGCTCCAGTAAGGCCGTCTGACGATAAACTACCATAAAAAATCTGGTATTGTAACCTAATCACTCTACAAACCACGAAACAAAATAAGGGAATCCCGTTCATAGAAAGTACAACAAAGTAAAACTTTTCAGTATCCTCATGTCTTCCTGCCGTGCTCACCGCAGGGCTCTTCCGAGTGAAGTCATCGCGCTCGCTCCAACAAGTAGTGACGTCGTCACCGCAGTTAAAGGCACAGTACAACAATGCTGACTAGCGCAGCGCGAACTCCCTCTCGCTCCACCTGGATGTCCACGTCAAAACAACAGAGAAAACAGCAACTGAGGAAACGGCAGCATTCATAAGCCGGAGCAACAAACTTCAAGGGGTTTCAGGCTTCCCCACAGCACCAGTTACAGTCACCTACATCAGATGAAGACAATGACATTGGGATGTCAGAGCCCTCCACCTTCCATCAGCCTATGCCTGCCGGGGCAAATGGAAGAAAGATGTCAGTACCCGCCACCACCTACATCTACTACAGCAGCCCCCATCAGCTCAAGCTCCTGGCACCGGGATGCCAGCACTATCGCCCAGCTCCACCAGCCACAGTAGCCTACATCAGCTGGGGCACTTAAGACCAGGATGCCAGTGTCCCATTTTCACCAAATCCAGCAACCTACACAACTACACGGTACCAGGATGCCTGTGTTGTCCAGCTCTATCAGTCACAGCAGCCAAGGCACCCAGCACCGAGATGCTAGCATCCCCCGCTGTCTAGTTCCATCAGCCACAGCAGCCCACATTCGCTAGGGCACCTGGCACCAGGATTTCAGCATCCTCTATCCATCTGGCTCTACTAATCACAGCAGCTTGCATTAGCCGTGGCTCATGGCACCAGGAAACCATTGCCCCCTGTTTTCTCACCGCACCAATTAGAGCAGCTTAGGTCAGGCAGGGCTTTGGCACCTGACTGCCAGTGCCCGCCACTTCTATACAGCCCTCACAGCAGCAGGAGCTCAAGACAATCAAGGCATATGCCTCCCGGATCCATCCTTCCAGCAAGCCCAGCATCTCCATCTTAACTCATTCGCTGAGGCTTCCAACGCCAAAATCCTTGCCCCAGTGGCCTCACAAGTTTCTTCTGAACTTAACTTCTGTAGTCTTTCTTTCCAACTCACTCCAACTCAGCAGGCAACCACCAACTTCTCATTGTCTACAGTTAATCCACCCATGTGTCATCCAAACTCATTCATGTCCCATCCATTTTTGCTTTCCACCAATCTTCACAAACAGATCACTGACAGTACACTTTGCCCCACTTTGGCACCAGTGTGCCAACATAAGCTCCATCAGCAACAGCAGCCATTTAAGCTATGTTACCTAATGTTGGAACACCAGCACCCGTCGTCATTAAGTGCAGCCTGCTTCAGCAGCTACGTCAACTGGGGCACATCCTAGATCTCCATCTCCCAGTTCAAGTTGTGCTGACCTTCATCTGTAGCTCAACCTCCTTTCCAACTGGAACAGGATCACTTTCTTCCATGATGACCACTTGACTCACCCAGATGACATTAAACTGTACACCAGTGCTGCTCCTGCCGATTTAGGGGATTTCTATAACTGAAGATTGTTCATAGCAGAATGGCCCCTCAAGCTTGTGAGCAAATTTCTGGTCATGTCCTCTGCTCTTCAAAATCTACCCCATTGTATCTGCAGCCAGTCTGACAGTAATAGACATGATCAACAAAAGTTGCTCCAACTCCTTGTATGTCATGCTGTTAATACACCATCTAATCAGGCACTCTGTTAGACACCAGTATATTCTCCACGCAGCTCATATTCCCGGTCGTTTTAACGTCATTGCTGATTCTTCTCCCAGAGGCCCAGAAGCATGGCCTCATATGCAGACACCAACCAACACTGGTTCTTCCATGTCCAGCACTGACGTTCAACTTGTAAATCCCAGAACTACATCATTGACAGCCTAGCACCCACAACCCTCTTTTCTTACTGGACAGCTTGGAAATGTTCTGCTGCTTTAACAATCACTATAATGTATACCCTCCCACCTGTCAATCTTGTCTCCTTGATCAGTTTGGTCACCTATGTTCATTCCATTATGGTCATCAAATTACACACCACCAATGTCTATCTTAGTGATATCAGCTTCCTCTCAAACTCCTGACCAGCTGCCCATGCTCGACTTTCATCCATCCACAAATAACATTACTCCTTAGAGGACTCCAACATCTGGAGCCAGCTCAAAATCCCTGCCGCCCTCCCCTTACAACAGATTTGCTGTCATCTTGTTTTAACACCATTTGCTCTGGCAACAGCATTCCTCACATCGCAAGAACACTAGAAGCCATCTTCTTGCCTGCTTTTTGGTTTTTGTACATGTTTTGAATTCTCCCTGCACTTGATCTTTGCTTCCATGCATGCATCTCCTACTTGTCTTATTTCTAAAGCAACACTCCCGTATACCACCAAAGTGAACCAAAATTCATCAATCGAGCAAACGTATGCCATTTTCTACTTCAAAGTTCAGTATCTGCTAAGTTCTTCAAGACCATTGCAAACTACCTGCAATTGAGGAAATCCCAGAGCACCAAGTTAACAGATTCCCTCTTCATCATTGAATCTGGTCAAGTAGCTACTAGATTCCAGTCACACCAACACTTCTGCCAAATACTTTCCATGTCAGGCATTCCATCATTCATTATACAGCTGAAATTTTGGGGGGTACATAGTGACCATGAGCTATGGCGGATTCCTGTTCAAAGCTTCCCCACAATGCAGCTAGCAAACCTGAAGACCTACAACCAGATTTAAGCACTGTTCATACCACACTTCATTTCATTGTCAAATCAATAAACCTTTCAATGCGTCTTGTTCATGGTGTGGTCCTTGCTAGTGAATCAAAACAATTTTATATTGTTCATATAGCTGGCCACTAGAGGGCAGTGCACAGTGTTTCAGTGGTTTTCTCAGTTACCTGTGTAAGTCCCATGCATGATTAGGAATGTTGCGCAGCAGTGTAATGTCTAGTTATATTACATTACCTGTTACAGATGATTTTTGTAGTAAGTAATGTGTTCATCTCAGACAGTAACCTGTGGTTTGAAAATTACCTTTAATTATTGGTGTGCATTGACATGACACAATATGATTTAATATGCAAAGTGATGCAATGCAATACTGTAGAACTGAAAAGGAAGAAGCAGCTTCAGTTGAGATTCCTTCATTCTTTTTTTGTTCAGGAGGAACACTAAAATGACTCATTGGCATTTTCTGGTTGGTGAATCCACCACCAGCAAAACTAGAAATAGCTCTACTGGAGGGTCTTAAGAGAAGGTGGGACACAAACTGCATCGTAGTATTGTTGATGATATAATGACCACTTTGTCAAAGTACAGAGCAGACAAAGGGACGCAATGGAAGCTAGAACAGAGGATCCAGTTTGAAAAAAATAGTGCTTATTAGCTTTGAGTGGGCTGTTAGAAAGATGGATGTGCTGTAGGTACAAAAGTTATTAAAATTTCAGTGGTAAAAGGCTGCTCATCTGTAAGGAGTCCTCGACCTGGAAGATGTAAATAAATGTAGATAAATAACCAAACCACCCTCACTGCTGCAAGCCTTTTATTAGCTCTCAGTCTGTTTTTATTCATAATGCACCATTCTCTTTTGTTTGAGAAAACCAAGAAAAATCTATGACATCAAATGAAAATGAAAGTGGTGAATAAAAGTTGGTCTTTCTTTAATCAAAGTGTTGACAAACTCTTCCCACTAATGCAGAGTGCCACTTCACTCAGGATTACTTGCTGATGTTGTTCCATAATCCAAGAGATTACGCAGTGCATTACCGATCACTCTCGGTAATATAATTCTCATCACTTTCACTTATGTTCAGATACTTTGTTTGAGATATGAAAAAAGTGAAAATTGCATATAAAATGCATAAAAACACAAATTTTCTATACCATAAAATGGTGCTAGATGAAGGCCATTATTAAAAGGCCCTCTGAACTTCTCTTTCAGAAGTAATCCTTTAATTTGAATGTAAAGATAAGTAAGGAATGAATGAATGAGCATCCAATGAAATGCATTTTGTGTCCACCCAGCAATTTGGAAATATACCACCATGATCAGAATCATTCAAAACAATAAGTGCAATAAATGTACATGAATTTGCCCTGCTGACATGGCTGCACAAACATACTGCATTCACAGCTTCAGCCACACACTGACAGATATGCTGCACTGCCTCACATGCAGTCAAAGAGACATCCAATGGATAACACACTATACATATCACTCTGTATATATGTTCAACATTGGTAACTACTATAATTATTTGCATTTGAATAGCACTGGATACAGTATGTAGCTATAGAGATAACTGTAATTTGTGTAGAGTAGTGCATTTTACCAGTGTACCATGAGTTAGTTATACTGAATAGAATAAGAAGCATGAAACACATTGTTAGATTGGTGGGGCTAGTAAATTCAAACAGAAAAAAAAACATTACAGTATAGCTGACTGATTTCTGACAGGTCAGAATCCCTGTCAGTTGTAAACTTGTTTTTGATTGTTTCTTGATTATTAATCAAATGTAGAATGATTCATTTATGATGATCCAGATTCATTTATGTTCGTCATGTTCATTCAAACCAAGTGCTTATAATCCACATAATCCTCCAATCAAATGCACTTTATATTCAAAGGATTCTGAGATAGTTTTTTCCATTATCCACCACTAGATGCTGCACCAGGATAAGGCTGACCATTCTATGAAAATCAACCCTTGAAACAAAGTCACATGCAGCTCAGTTTATTGGTTGCCAACCTGAAATATTTGCAAACTTGAATCCAGAAATCCAAGCGAGTCCTAAGTGAGATCAAAGACTGGCTGGCCTTGCTTTCAATCCTGCAGCGTGGATTTTTGCTTTGGCAGAATTCTCTGAGCAGCATTGCCTTTTGGTGTCACAGGGATTCAGGTTCATTGGTGAATGACATTTAAATAGGTTCCTATAACACTTTGTATCCTTGAGTAGTCCATTTGATGAAGTTAAAAGATTCTTTCTCCACTGGCCACAAGAAGTCTATTGATCCAATATTGCTTGGTCAGATATTCAATGAGTAGGCCAGGGATATGCCAGGGAAATAGATGGCCTTTTTCTTTTTTTGAAGTCTATAATTCATCATGAACCAGTGTATCCATATAATACTCACCTCAATTTTTGGCTATGGAAAACCTAGAGATGGGCACTATTAGCATTTGTTTACAATGTTATAACCAGTTAGTGGGTCTGAGAACAATATGAAACATCATATTTAACTTAGTCTATTTAGTGATATTCAGAGAGAAAAAGTTAGACAATTGTTTTGAAGTCCTTAAAGTGGCCAGAGAAAGTAGCAACAACTGATGCTCACAGATGGACGGCAATTCAATTATTCTTACAGCTTAACATTTAACGTCATTGTTGATTTCAGTCGATACTGTAATGACTTTAAATCCACAAGAGTAAATAGGCATTACACGCTGTCAGATATGCACTGATGTAGGAGTGCAGCAAAGAAAAAAACAGGGCCTATTTCATCTAAATATATGTGCGTTATTGCACCTTTATTTGCACTTTAATCCAAGACTTTACAGAACACAACAAATTTGCAATGGAGTGCTGTACTTTATCAATACAAAATTAGGGGATAAAAACATATTCCTCATACAAGTGTGTGGAATGTACTTTGTAAGCAACATGTGGTACTTCAAATAAATACAATACCTAACTGGAATGGTACAGTCAACACGTACTTGTCACACAATCCCATCACTCCCAGTTATGTTTTTGGACAAGTTTTGAGATAATGGCTTAAACTAGCCAATCTTTGGTTCCACGCCTAATTCTGTTTGTTTAAATTGTGTTTTTTTTTCTGTAATGAGAGTTTTCGCACTATCAAATATGACATTGTGTATATTTTTATTTTTTCTGCATGATAAAGTTCTGCTAAATTTGGGAATTGTCCATGAACATCACAACCAGTGACAGAAATTGTGAAAGACAGGGTGGTGCTTAAAGAGACTACACAGGGCAAAAAAGCAATGTTTTTCAGGGGATCCTTTGTCATTTTGTATTTGAGTTTGTGGAGAAAATCATGATTCTTACAGTACTGTAAAAAAAAGTGTTGCAATGTTAAAATTCAAAATACTGAGGTATCCCCCTAAAACCTGCTGTGAGTATTTTACAGTATACGTGCTCCTTTTCCCCTTCACACACCATGTTATTCAACACTTTCATCCTTTATTCTTTCATTCATTCTTTATCTCAGAGTCACACTTTACTTAAGTGTTCAAGCTACAACTTATTCTTCCAGGGACAGTAGGTTTATAAAAACTGATTCCTAAAAAATGACAGTGGTAAAAAGATGAGTGATTCAGTTAGTTAGTTGACACTGAACCACAATATTCAAGCAATTTTTATACAGTAGAGTAAATGATAGCCGGGTCATTAGTTGTGAAAAATGAGACATTTTACCTGTGATAATTCCTGTATTTTTTATTTTACATGTCATATTTGGGTGGGTCTTTTGGCTAAGAATCAGGAATGAACTACCACGATTTCAGAGTGACTTTGATCGTTTAATTAAATTTAACTTAGTTTAAATAAAACTTCATGCAATCACTGCTTCAATAAGGCTTGTTGAACAATGTTGTTGTTGTTTGCATGGTGATTATCAAATCATGCATTACAGTTTTGCACGGTCCACAGACCAGTCTAAAGCCAATAAACCACCCGACTGTCACATGGGAAAAAAAAAAAAAAAAAAAAAAACAAACAAAAAAACAGGCATCATCATTTAAACACAAAAAGATCACATGAATTATTTTGTCTGAACAGTTTCAGAAAGCTGAAAAACAAGAGCGACTGACGCTTCTGGACTGAAAAACAACAACAGCAAAAAAAATATAATCCTGAATGCTGAAAAAGTGTATCTGATTGAATACTGTCCTCTGTCATGGAAAGAAAAAAGGAGACAGATAGACAGATAAAGTGACAAACAAACATAAAACAATGAAAAGTACACAAACAGACAATCAACAGACCAAACACCAATACCTGAGATTCAATTTGAACGAGGACATCATTTTAGCCTCCATCATGTCATTAACAACAAGGCCAGGCCCACATCACACTTAGTTCAGGACTTACAATTCAGATATCTATCAAATCGAGCCCATAGAACAGGCTTGAATTCACTCAGCTAATAAGCACATTCAAATTAAAGGGGTACTATGCAAAATTGCAGAGTGTCCATTTAAGTGAGAAAATAGACAAAAAACATGGAATAAGCACATAATCAATTAGGCTGATAAGAACCATGTAGACTCAACCTTAAAATTACATTCTTATTCCATCTTCTTTATCAAGTACTGCACCTTTAATTGAATTTCATATTTGATTTTTAGTCTATGAACTGAGAGCAAACAGATCCCAGTCGAAGTTGTATTTCTTTTTCCCATGTGCATAAATGTGTCAGTTGCATCAGTCCTGATTATAGGTAAACAATACAGTGTGCTCTCTGGAAAATACCTGCGTCCTTTTCACTCCAGATATGAGATTGAGATCGCATCAACCCACCAAAATAGAAAAAAAAAAAAAAAAGAAACATTCTTAAAGATGACAAAACCAATCATCAAATTAACAGTCGCTGACAAAGATGACAGAAAGTGTACAACATGAATGATGGAGATCTGAGATGTGACATGGTATTGCTAGTGGATTAAAAAAAAAAAGAATTGGAGAGTGAGACTCTAACACAAATGCTACCCATAGGAACTGAACCGTTGCACGTATAGAGGTGAAAATGTTATCGAACATCTTGTCTCAGTCTGGGTGAGTTGGAAAAAGGGGATATTGCCCAAAACATTGGAGTATTCCTTTAAAGGTCCCATATTTTTCTTTTTCTTAGCATTTCAACCCAGTTCCATGTGCGTGTACAGCAAAACAAACCGCCTAAATCCAGCTCCATTTATGTGTGCTCCTGCCGCTTAGTTTTTCCACTGAACCAACTATTTTCTGAGGCTGTTAATTTAATGTTAACGAATCAGTGCTGACTGACGGGCCACCTTTCTGGAGGACTGGGCTTCCTGCTCTGATACTTGATGAGCAGAAGTGGTTCACCCTGGGGCAGTCAAATGCAGATTGCAAGTACGGAGTGATGTCACTAAGAGCTCCAAATCAAAATGGCGTGTAGAGTCATATGATTTAAAAATAAGGAAATGATCGCAAAGTAGGAGTTTCAGATTTTTCATACACTTTGCTATGAGATACAATGACAAAATGCTGGAAAAGCAAGGAAGAAAAAGTTTTGTACAATATGGGACCTAAAACCGAGGCAAGTCAGATTGTTTGAGACAGTGATGAGGCATGTCCAAACACTTGTGCATGCTTCATCTTCTGCACCGTGCTGAATGCTGACACATGGAGGAAAACAAAAGATGCTCACCGAGACATGCTTATGAAGGACTCAGCAAGACAGACAAAAAAAACAAAATGCAGCAGCAACAGGAATATCACCTCATATTTCCAGAATTTGCGACAGAACATGTGGTCAAATTGTTTTGAAAGATTTTGGCGCCTGTTCTCTTGCATATTGCTTCGTCTCCAAGACTCAAACTGTGTATGCTGTGTAGAAAACCCAACCTTTTATCATTGTTTTAAAGACTAAATAAAGCCCAAACCCCAATGGCTGTGAAGCCTAACCTCTAGAGGTGAAAAGTAGGGTGCCTGGTCTTTGGAGGCAGGTGATGTCACCACCTGTTGTTCTCTATCAGATGTGACATCACCTGCCACCAAAGACCAGTCACCCTGTTTTCACCATTGGAGGTCTGGCTTCGCACAGATAAAAGTTTGGAGTTTAATTACTCTTTAACTGTGTCGCTCAGATGGAGAGATGTCCGCAAATAGTATTTAACATTCCATACAGATCCTAAATTAAAGCACCTAATGTCACCTACTGTTCAGAAAACACGTGCTCTGTCAAAGTATCTTTGAGTGAGAAACTGAACTGCTTGCTTTCTCATTCTAAGTCAGTCTGGATAAAGATAATCAGCTAAGTGACTAAAACAGAAATTCACATTGTTTCACTCAGACATGGAGTCTAACTAAATTAGCTTTTTTAAGTTTAGGAAGCAGCTTGCACTCTGCTGTGCTGCAAGTTGTCTTTGTGACTGGTGTCTCTAAAATTGCCCTATAATTGAGGTAGGTTCAAAATTACGAAATGAAAATACTGTAATTGTTTTCTGAATGTAAATTTCACTTGATCTGCATTGCGAATATCTTTTCCATCCTCATGTACCTTAGGGTGATATTTGACTGTGGAACATTTTGATTTAATAGCACACACATCTCCATGAGAGTTCAGGTGAAACAAGCAGCCCTGGGATCCACTGTCACCTGCAGCATTCAGGCTTTTCTTCCCAGCTCTTAGTATCAATAACTTCAAAAAGGCAAATTCACATCTTGAAAGTAGCATACTGTGAAATTAAATAATGAAATAATATGTGTAATCAAATGTTAATTTTTTTCAAGACTATATTTTCATGCCAGATGTATGCACATGGCAGTGATAACAGGTCATCAGAGCTGCTGCATTGGTGGCTCACCATTCATGAACTAGTGTACTAAAAAAAAACAAAAAAAAAAAACAGTTCAACCAAATTGAACAACAAGTTACTGTGGTTGCCGACTCTGGCAAAAACATGGCTATCTAATGTTCCCTGAATCAACTGTAACCTTTCCTGTTCCTATAGCCATAACCAGGAATTCTTTGGTTAATGAAACAAAAAGGCGGGTCATAGCATCAATTTCTGTTTCTTTGAACGAATCTTGTGTGTCCATGCACATCTCCAGAATGATCCATTATGTATGTCTTAACAAAATTCGACATGGGACTGTGAATACAGAACGGTGAACTGTCCTCATGTTGTCTTCTCTAACTGTGTGCATGCATGCATGCATGCGTCCGTGCAAAACAACTGATTCACTTCCTTGTGCTTACCTCCAATGCAACTTGTGCATCGGTGTATACAAACGTTTCATTTTTTTTTCTATTAAACCCACTCTTCCTTGGAAGTCATTTGACAAGTACACCTCAAGACGGCTACCTATTAATGTTTTATCGTGTTGTCATGGACATCAGCATTGGCTTGAGAATCAGTGAACATTATGTTACTATGACCATGACATCACTTGTATTAGCATATATCGATGTAGTGATGCGCAATATTGTGATATCAGACAAGATATTGATATTTTGAATATCACAATATCGTGATATGGCAGAAGTGTTTTTTCCTGGTTTTAAAGGCTGTATTACAGTAGAGGGATGCAATTTTCTCAACTTCTTAGACTGCTTGGTCATCATATCCACATTACTAATGACTGTTGATCAAACATGTCTTGTGTGTAAATATCTTATGAAAGCAGCAACAGTCATCCCTACAATATCTTCACAATACTGACACCGAGGTGTTTGGTCAAAGATATCATGATACTTGATTTTGTCCATATTGCCCAGCCCTGATTCTGATGGAAGCCATGCTGAACACTGCAACTTTCTGTGCTTCATGCACTGTACACAAAGCTCGTTTCCATGTCTAAAACATCTAGCCATCTTGAAGTGCGCCATCAGAATGTGGCTGTTCTACTGAGTCTGTTTCTGTGGTTAAAGCTTCATTCAGCTCTCCTGGGAACATTTACCACATGGAAAGAGAAAGAGAGTGAGCCAGCTTTTGATGGCTGCTGCAGAAGGACCGTCAAAGCCTTGAGCTCTCTGACTGGAGTCACGCACGTCTCCCTAGTGTGCAGTTTCACAGCTGACGAGTGAATGAGCCGATGTGATTCAGTGGTTTTGAAATATCTATTGTAGCCTGAACAAGCTGGAGGTGTAGGAGTACAAAAGACACAACAGCCTGTACAAACAGTGAAAATACAGCTTTGAGCTTGACAGTTACACCCAAGCCAAATGGTGCGTGACTGGATCCAACTGGGAATGGGTCTGTCTCAGACCTAGAATCTCATCTAATTTTTTTCAGTTTGCATCCCGCTCAGGTTTATAAATATTGTTTAATTTTTTTTTATTATTATTATTTTTTTGCCATTTTGGCTAAGCTTGGGTTTGGCCAGAAACTTTTCAAGTTTGGCTCACAATTTCAGACCTGAGTCAAGCTCTATTTCGAAAAACATTTTTAGTTACCAAGCAACACTTGTGTTATCTTGTCATAGCGTAGTCAGAGAGTTGGAGTGTGTGTGATACTGAAAAATTTGCAAGAAGCCTACGGAACACGTCACTTGTATATTGTAAACACTGTAAACACGATGTGACTCCACAGATTAAGGGAAACCTTGTGTGAAAACAAAAAGTGTTTTCGAAGAAGAGAAGGTGGGGAGCTGTGGGGAACACAGAGATCCAGCGTGGGCGTTAACATACAGCAAGGCTCGGTAACCAACGGCAACAAAGGTGAGCAGTTGATGATGTCATAGCAGTTGACAGGCAGCGTGTGATTGGGTAGGTGGAGGGCACAGGGGGAGGACAAGGCAAGCTATCCAATCACAAGAGGGGAGAGGGTCATACAGTCTAGTGTCTGCCTCACATCTCGATCTGAGCTTCGTTGTCTGGCGATCTGTCCTTTAACGAGCCGGAGATGGCATAAAAGCTACAGGAGAAAAAGCAAGAAGGAAAAAGGCCATAAGTAAGACAACACAGCACGGCAATACTAATGTAACAAATGTAAGAAATAACTAATAATTTAAAATGACAACACAACAGACTTTCAAGGATCTGGACAATGAATTGATGTGTTAATTATAACAGCAAATCATCTAAGTTTGTAAACTTCAATAGGCATTTTGGCTCAAAAATTAAATTCTGTCATGTTTGTTCTCCCTTGGTTTTACCTTTGTATTTATGTTGTTTGTTGCTCAAAAAATATTTTTTTTGTTAGTGTTTTATTGATGCCTTGACTTGAGGAAATATTCTCATGGCCTACACTGAGAACACATTAAATAATAAATGATGGGCATACTGTCTGAGAGGTTGCAATAACATTAACGTCTTTATTGTCAGATGTTCATCATAAAATCATAAAATCCCCACATGTGCAACTGGGCTGTGCAATACTATGGTCTATATGTATATTATTCATACTGCATATATTTATTTATACTGGCAACTTCATTCCAAGTGGTCAGCTCCTGAATCCCAGTACCAGGCATCAGGGGCTGCCACATGGCTTTCATTACTCTATTATCATTATTATTGTCATTATTATTATCATTATTACTATTACTATTAGTGGTGGTAGTGGTAGTAGTATTAGTATTAATACTCCAGTAGTAGTATTATTAGCAGTATTATTATTAGTAGTAGTAATATTTATTAGTATTTTGTTATTCCTTTGCATTGAAGAATGTTGCACATAATTCTCTTATTCTTAGTCTATTTATACTGTTTTTGTACTTATTGTAACATAATGCACATATTTTACATATTTACATACCGCATATTGTTTATTATGGTTGATACACATTGTAGCATAGAGTACATATTTCACATACATATTTCTATTTCTTATTTCCTATTTCTATTTAGTATAGTAGAGCATATAGTGTACTAATATTTTTACATATTTTTACATTTTTTAACATATTTCTTATTTCCTATTTCTATTGTTCTACAATGGGAGCAACTGCAACTGACTCAATTTTCGCAAGGGGATCAATAAAGTATTCTGATTCTGATTCTATTAAAAAGTTACAGTAGAACATTCACTTAAA
>OMKZ01018291.1:16623-30981 GCA_900302535.1 Neoniphon sammara | reverse complement strand
GTATTCTCTCTGAAAACTGCACTTACTTTCTAACCCAAAACAAACTCTTCTCCTCTGCTCCTCTATTTATGTGATCATGTCTTTGGAATTCCTCATTTCTGATCTAACCAAATAAATAATGAAACCTTCAGATTAAAAAATAAATAAATAAATAAATAAAAAATGATGTACTACCTTGATTTTTTAAAATGTCTGCGTTTCTTCAGGACCTTGAAACAGGAGGATTTTGCACAGGAGTTTTTCAGGTCAATGACCTGGTAGATGATGGGGTTGTACATGGCTGCAGACTTGGCCAGCAGGGTGGGGACAACGGAGACAGGGATGGGTACCGAGTCTGGCTCGCCAAACGCCGACACCACTGACACCACTGCATAAGGGATCCAGGCTATCAAGAAGCCTGCACAGATCAGCATTGCCACCTGGGGGATACAAAGAAAGGTGCATCACATATTTGGCCCTCAAACCATTAAAGTCTCTAATTCATTCTACTTCCTGTCTTTATCGCTCTACCCCCACCCTGTCCAACCCATCACTCAAACCCCACCTTTGTGAGTTTCATCTCCAGGTTGTGGCCGTTTTTGATGCGGGCGTCAAAGTGCGAGATCTCCTTAGCAGAGGACTTGACCTTGAAGATGATCATGACGTAGGAGAAGACGATGATGCCGGTGGGGAGGATAAGGCAGAAGAACAGGATGGCCATGACGAAGCTCTGGCCGGACACCGAGGCCTGCGCCAGCCACCAGTCCAGGGTGCAGGAGGTCCCGAAGGGCTCTGGAGCGTAACTCCCCCAGCCCACCAGGGGCATGGTGGCCCAGAAGGCTGCATACAGCCATATGAAGACCAGACACAAGAAGGCATGGTGGCGTTTCAGCCATGTGCCTGAGAGCGAAACAACAGAGATGCGGAAGGAGAGTTGTATGTAGTGTGAATGGGTACATATGTGAAAACCAGAGGTGAAAGTAGGCTGGTACCACTAATATCAGGAACAGGGGAAAGCAGCTACCTGCCAAAAGTCCACTGCACCCAACTTGAACCAACATACAACCTTCATGATTGCATTTTCAGTAAGAAAAACACATCTACTATATCAACACAATCAACAATTAGGCTACTGCCTTTCCAAGGCTGTTCAGTTTTCAGCTGCTCACTGCTTGGTGACATTATTGATCTAATGCTAGTTATCCTTAACTTTTGCTGCAGCTGACTGTGTAATACCAAGTGCTGTGGGAACAGCAGGCCAAAAAAGTGATGTGACTTCTATGGGTTGTTGTGTGACTGTGGCATGACAGTGCACTTTCTTCCTTCACATACACAGTGCTTGGAAGGGTGCGTTTGATTTATTGCTCCCATCCTTGTTAAATTTTTGGACTACCTAGCATTGAGGATTACCAGCAAGAACATCAATCTACTTTCACCCCTGGTAAAAACAAATATATTACTTTGTCAATCACACATTTCACTATCTATCTTGAATTCTATGTTGTTGGCTTAGCTGATTAGTTGCATATTTTATATCATGGATTGTATTCTGTTTATTGGCTAAATGCATGAACATTTCCAGCAACGTCAAAGTTGCTATTGAGTAATACACCAGAGACACTTAAGCTTAATTATTTTGAGAGCACTTTATTTTGACTATGCGTATGTAAGCTCAATACTTCCTGTTTCACTCCTTATTCATTACACAATGAATGTGGAGGCTATTTCCTGACTTCCACATATATCTCAATTCAGCTAGACATGCAGTTTAATTATCTTCACCATGAAGAGTATATACAGTACACAGGATTAGCTATGATAGCCTAAATGAAACTATATTTGGCAGCAATGGTGCTCCTGATCTGCATACTGTATTTAGATTTGTTTTACTGCTGTCACCAGCTATTTATGTGATCAGTTACAGCACTCCAGCTGTCATGCTAATCAGCAGGGCACCAGGCACGGTCAATCAAGTCAGCTCTATTAGCTAGTGCTGTTAGTGAGTGAAGTCAATGGATACAGGCAGGCTAATTAGTTTCAGGGTCACTAGCATGAGGGTCCCAAGACTATAGCAGCTTTTCTGAAACACCAGTGTTTAGCCTTATTATATAATGAAATATAGAATGAAATAGCATGAATATGATCTGAGAGCAGTCATAACGAATGTAATGTGTCACAGGACTACAACAGGCCCTTTTTTCACATAAGCAACCTGTTATTTATGTTGCCTGGTTTTCAAATCAGGATCCAAGGGGCACCAGGGGGGTCCTTCAGCAGGCCCTAGGGTGTTTCCTCAAAATGGAAAGCTAATGATGCAAGTGAGAGAATGTAGACTGATTGTTCTGGGATGCCCTGGTGGCTCAACCATCTACACAATCCTTGAAACCCGGGCCACCTTATTTCAGCCTGGGCCCTTTGCTGCATCTCATCCCCTCTCTCTGCCCCATCTTTCCTTTCTCTCCCTACTATTAATAAATATGACCATTTCTGGAGACGCTGGCTTACCGTATCTGAGATGGCAGATCTTGAGGTAGCGGTCCAGGCTTACCACGGTCATTGTGATTAGGCTCCCACAACCGAAGAAGAAGCCCGCCCAGCCATAGAAACGGCAGCCCTGCCAGCCAAACAGCCAGCGGTGGGAGAAACTGGACACCACAAAGAAGGGCTTTCCTGTCACTGTATGGGCCGTGGGGAAGGTGGGAGTCAGGGAGCGGATGTGGTAGAGAGGAATGAAGACAGATAAGTGGAGGAAGAAGACCAAGACTTGAAGAGGCACATAAACCACCGAATATCATGATATACATCCATGACACATTAAACAAAACCAGTTATGCTTATTACATCAATAATTAAGCTATTTAATCCATTAAGTAGCAATTATTTCGATGTTAACACACTTGTCTTCACATGTCTTCACAATAATACCACAAGGCTGCATTCTTATGAACTCTTTAAAGCAGTTATAGTAGAGGTACAGATACTAAGTTTCAAGAAAATCATATTTTTGTCATAATATGTACTTTTATACAGGTGCCAAGATAACACAAAGTTCTGAAAATCAAAAAATGAATGAATATATTACTAGAGCTACTTATCCTTTTAGCTAAAAGCCCAAGGCTGAATCAAAACCTATGACTGTGGTTGCTATGAGTGCTGCAAGCTTGAGCCAGTGAAAGTTCATCTTGCTGTTCTTGCCCTCAGAGTAAATAAAATGCAAGGGGAAAAAAAATAAAACCACTCAGTGTCCGCCAGTGAGGGTTAACAAAAGCCCCTTTCTCCTCTTCCAACATACTACATCAGATTCAGAGGTCAGAACCCGCTGCTCATCCCAACCCATGTGATGTGCTCTTGTGACAACTGTTTGGATGTCCATGGTAACGCTTTGTTACAGAACAGCATACAGTGGGGGGAGACGGAGGTGGGAGAGCCAGTAAGGTGTGACCGGTGATACAGCGGTAAATAAAAACATGGGCAACCTATGAGCAGTGATCATCAAAAGGGAAATAGCCACAAATATGTGCAGTAACAACAAATTCATGCAATTTTTTAAAAGATCCTGTCCTATATGTCTAAAATCAGTTTGATAGCATAACTACTATGCATTTTTATCATAAAGATTCGTATTAGATTAAAAAGACAAGTAAACTCTATTCCAGAAATACAATATAATACTACTGCTATTACTACTTTTTGTTGTTGTTATAATAATAATAATAATAATAATGATTGTATAGCACTCCTCAAAGCAGTGTTAAATTGCTTTAGAGAATGTCAAAAGAAAAATTTTATCAATGAAGAAAAACAGAAATGACCAGAATGAAATAAACCACTCTAAAAACATTCTGTGCTGAGACTTACTGTGTAAGAAGATAAAGACTTAGTTATTCTAATTTTCTTCAGTATTTTGTTCCAAATATTACAAGGCTTGATTAAAAGCTTGATTGCTTCTTGACTTTAATCCAAACTTGGCAATAGTCAGAAGAGATTTTCCAGTTGATCTAATGCTTGTGTGGAGATAAAAGCTCCATAAAGAAGGCGTCTTAATTGATTTTAGGTGGGTTTACCCTGTTCTACATCCCCGGTAACAACACAGCATGAGTGATGTGTGGTTAGGGACGACACAAGGACAGGATATCCACCTTGAACTTGCAGTGAACCACACAGTGTCAAGATGTGACTGTGTGAGTTTTGTGAAATGTGGGCGATGTGGGCTCTGTTCCTGGAGAGCAGCACAGGCCGGCCATGTGGCAAACCATCTCTTGGCGGGATAAAGAGATAAACAACCAAAGGGCTTGATGCCAGACTGCATGAGAGAGATGACAAGCCAAGGATTGTTTTCTTGCAGTTGCAAAGATCACACAAAACCCAGTGGGGGGGGGGGCACACACACAAACACAGAACATTGTTTATATGTTGTAATGCCAGCACTCAGCAAAGAAAAACTGCAACCCTACATATCAGGCAATTCATGTTTTCTCTCCCCAAAGCTATTCCAAATGTATTATCCGTTTAAGCAAACTGTACCTACTTAACCAGGTAATATCTACCAACACTCTTTAATTTCCCAGAAGTCACTCTTATTTTTAATCTTTTTGCAGGCTGTCCTTTGTTTTCCCTGCACTCATTCACTCCTGCTGCAAATTTATCACTACAACACAACCACTGGAAAAAAAAAAAGGTATTATCTGTTCTCACTAAGCCTCGGAGACAGCAATAAATAATGAAACGCTGTTTAAAATCAATAGATTCTAACAAAAATGCTATTAATCCTACTGAGATTCAGTCAATTCAAGTCAGTAGTTCAAAAACATAAGTATATGTATCCTCGACTATTTTGTAAACAAATAACATAACTTCAATAGTAATCGATGTTGTCTACTTTGTTAGAGCAGGCACTTTGTTAGAGCAGGCAGATAGCTTCATTGAGGGAAACCACGTGGGCTGATAACCAATAGGTCACAATAACACAGTATCACAATATAAGAATTACATACATAATTAAATAAAACAAATGCACCTAAATATTTCTCTAAAAAAACATCAGCGTGAATAAAATCTAATATTTACAAAGTCAGAGGGATGTATAGTATCAGTCTTGATCATTAGGAAAGCAAGAAACACTGTATGTTACCTATATATGTTGCTGTGGTTTCACGTAAGAGTTAATCGTACTATAATAATTAAAAATTGCCTATATATAGTCATCAGTCCCATAACTTATGAATGCATGCACTGTTCTAATGTAACCCCAACAGGAGGCAGGAGGCTCAGACAGATGAGGTGATGATGAGGTGAAGTTGGGTTAAAAATAACTGTATTCATGGTTTTGCTAAAGCTAATGTTGGCAACATAACACAAAAAAATTTGCTTATCTCCTAACTGGTACCCTTGCACACAATAATATCCTTCATTGTAAGCAAGTCTCAATGTGGTGCATTCATTTAGAAGAGTGATATCATAACCATGTGGTGATCTGAACTTTATCAACACCCCTGCACCCAAACAGAATCAAGTATTCATCCAGGCCCTTGTATGATAAATTTTAATGCTATTTTGAGAGCTGACTTATTTTAACATGTTATGTTTTGAGGGAAGTGGCAGGAAGTATTAGTGATACATTAAAACAGAGAAACACTTGTAAAATGTGAAATAAATGAATTGGAAAATGAATATGAGATAAATGAATCAGGTCCTTCCAACCAAACTCAAAATTAATATTGTTGCAGTTGCTGTGAGACGATAAATTGCACTACCTTTTTATTCGTTTATTCGTGCTTGTGTTAAATGTGATGGAAATCCACCATTAAATTAATAATTAAAAATTCATTTAAATATATAAGAGTGTGTTATATTCTTCTGGCAATAAAATTACTAAAACAATCCCATAAACAATTTTCAATAGCTGCTAAGGTAAAAATGCACATTATCGAACATGGTGAGGAAAAAAACAGGGGAAGAGCACCTGACAGATCTCATTAGGATGCATTGGGGAATTCTGGGTATCTCTATGCTGAGGAAATTTGAGACCATGAGGCTTGTTTGTTCAACCTCAGAGGGCAAATAGGGTGGAAAAGATACAAAAAAATAAAAATGCATTAAAATGACACATTCTGAAAAACAGAATTCCACCAGGGGAGCATGAGGCCCCCACAGGTGGGCTCCCCTAGTGAATTCAAGACACTGACTCCCCTGAATAAGATGTTACCAAGCCCTACATTCTCCAACTCCATAACAACAACAAAAAAGAAATCTTAGGCCATACTTCAGTGGATACACCAAAGCTGATACCCTATTTACCCTACTGAGTGACTATAATGGGAGACTGAAAGTTGGTCATACAAAACTGAGAGAAGTACTATAAGACTTTAATATTCAATGTCTAAAGTCAAGCATGTGGTTACATAGTCTCTTGACATAAAGCAAGTTGAATATATAGCTTTGCACCTGATAACTGAAAATCAACATTGGACTATCCACATAAAATGTTGCAAAATCCAAAGGGGACGAGTGGATCTAAGAGAAATTTGCCAACTTTTCTGAGGTCTTTGAGATAGAAAATCTTCATTTTCACAGTACAGTGCTGGCAGATGTGTCAGTTCTCATTCAAAAGGTGGAGAAGCAGCGTGTAATGTCATGAGGAGAGGCTATTCCTCTTGTGTCCACACAGTGGCAACAGAGGACCAACTCTACATCTCATGATGTAACATCAGGCCAAGACAAAGGAAGTGAAACACTTCAAATGAAAGCACTGGAATGAAAATCCAGATTTATGGATAGATTAAAACTCTGTTATATACCTTCAAAAATGATATTCTCAAAATGTTTCACCTGCAGTATAGCATGTGCTCACTTTTTATTGCCTTGTCTCACCATCTCCCCTGTCGCCCTCTGTTGACATCAGTGTGTATCTCTCTTTAATACTGTATCACCTGTGGAGCTCAGTGGGTACAGCATAACACTGACTACCAAAATTAGAGGTTAACACCCACCATTACCAGCCCTAGTGAAAAATGAATGATGCATGGCACTGGATAAAAGCAGGTTGCAATGGCAGCTGGTGTAGGTTATGTAATTCATTTCATATTCCTCTCATGTAGTATATAGGTCCAAACTGTTGGGGATTTAACTCCCTGGGATTTTGTTTGCTTCAGGGCACACATGGTCTTCGTCGGCTTATGAGCCCCTGTATACAGAGGGGCCCACAGAGCTCGACGCTGATGTACACTGATGCCAAAATTGATCAAGACCAGATAGCTGAGGTTAAGGATGGTCAAATACCAGGGATGCTTGGCTGGAAATCAGTTCATGTGCTCTCAAGGATAGAAATGTATGTTTTATGGCTGCAGCTGGATGATAAGGGGCGAACCTTATCAGCAGGTCAGGGGAGGACAGCTTTTGTCAAAGAAAATCTATTACACCTTGGCTGATGCCCTTGTTGTCTCAATCCACATCTGGAGAGCTTTTTTTTTTTTCATAAATTTAATAAAATACAGTGATTAACTACCCTGCTCCCTGACCAAACTCTAGGCTTGGCTAGTGTTGCAAACTATTGCTCCTTACAGTTTAAGTGAAGTCATGGCTGTACAAGACCTTGGATTATCTGATACTCACTGACTCTGGTTGCCTTTTGCTGCATTCATACTTGAGAGACTTGAGAGAACAGAATGACATTTCATTCATTTTGTTGGAAGCATTCATGTCTAACACACTGGAATGCCCTATTTATGAATTCAAAATCAGCCATAAACAAATTGCACTAGACATGATTCGCTTTTCTTGGTGTGGAGTGGAGTTGAGTTGATTGTATTACTGTAAATATAACTGACAAGTTAGATTTTTATCATCTTCTACCTCTGACATGGATGGATTCGTTGCAGTGTGTGAGTTGAAACACTTAAGTAATTCGTCAACGAGTCAATATGAAAAAGCACATGACCACATGCTCTGCCTCTGTACAGCTCAATGCAACTACTGTATGTATTAGTAATCTACTTTCTTAATCTTATTTTCATATTCTGTGTGTATTATGTATTTATATATGGGCAGTTAAGTTCATTGTTTAACAAACCCTGACAAACACAACATGCACACTGATTTTACTATTAAGTGTAAATATGTCTTGCTATCTTTTATTTGTTTTGGCCACTTAAAGGTATCTATCCATCAAGCTATTCAATTACTGATGATAATGGTCAGATCACTCAAAAGTCAACAGTTGTTATATGTTCATATTTCCTGCTACTTCTAACTAAATGAAGGCTGTGCTCTGTCTGACTCTGTGGCTGAACAGTATGCTTCAGCTGACAGACTTGTCTTTCTTTTCTTTTGTTGCTTAAATCCGCTGCCTGCAGGCCTACATGTGAACCCCTGCTGGCTTTGGATAGAAGCTTGCTGGAGATTTTTCTCCAGTGTTTCTCTCGCTAATTTCCAACTGTCTGAATTTTTAAAAAATAAAAATAAATTAAAAAAAAATAAAATAAAAAATAAACGAAATAAAATAAAATAAAATGGAATTGACTGGCACATTTACTTAATAAATAAATAAATAAATTAATTAATTAAATAAAGTTGACTGGCTGTATCTCATGTGAGCTGATATTTGGGCTCCATTTGTTCTGACTATGCTGCATGTAGCTGGCAACTTGTTTGGCTTTGTGATGATATCTTACAGAAGTCTTTAATTTCTTGAATGGGTTTGAAGATCGTAGTCAGTGATGAGTAGGATGATGTCTATATTGGCCTGACCATGTCAGCTCAGAAAAATCAGTCTAAATGTGTGTGTATATACTGTGTGTATCATGGTTGTCCGGTAAATGCATTTCTCCAGTCCAGTTCAGTGTGTGTTGTCCTAATTTAAACCTCCAATAGTCACAGTAATTAGAAATCATAAATAATTACACACTTCGGTGTTTCTACAGAAATGGTTATTATATGGATGAAAATCATAAGGCCAAAAGCGAAGTCACTCTTGCAACGCCTTTCAAAGTGACAAATCGTGATGATTGATGATTTGACTTGGAGGGCGAGAGGTCATGACCGCCCCCAAAGTCAACTTTGTTGATTGTCTTTTCCAGTTTGCAGACCACCTCCTGTCATAAATTGCTCCACAAATTGATTGCATCAGAGTGTCATCAAATTCTTTGCAAAATGAGCCACTCATTCTGACCCCTTGTTCACACCAGACGCAGATGCGCCGTAAAGCATGAATCTCCCCCTCTCTGTCTCTGTTTCTCTTTCTGTGTGTGTGTGTGTGTGCGTGTCTCTCTCTCTCTCTCTCTCTCCAACACAACTGACAAATGTGATGTATTTAAATGTCATCAACAAACTGTGGCAGAAAATCAGGGGAACTGAAACTCCAGGACAACAGAGAGAGAGGGGGGGAAATCAGAGGGGTTGGCAGGTGTGGGATGCAGATTTGACCACTTCTAGTGTATCTTCAATGTGTTTTCTTGAGAAATTCGCTCATGGAGCACGGAGAAAATAGACCAGATGCCGAAACTATCGCTGCAGATCGTGAGCCATTCGGTCTAATCGGTTGAATCAGTCTGAATGGTCTAATCGGTTAACATGGCCGCCGAAAGGAAACTGGCGGCACTTCCAGCCGTTTCCGCGTCCGGTGTGAACAAGGGGTGACTGAGAACAAATAATTCTTCCATCTCTTGTTTACAGCTGCATTTACCTGCTGTTCTCCTGTTCACTGTGATAACACCTTTTACTTGTCAAAGCAAAACTGTGGTCTGAGACATACTGGAATACTTAAGTGGAATAGAATAGAGCTGAACAACATGCCACAACGCTACTGTATTGATTGTACTAGTATAATCACTAGTGCTTAGTGCTTGTTTCCATATAGACTGAAGGACAAACACACAAAACAAACATGTCCATACTCAAAGCCTGTTTCTACTTGACAATCACATATTGACAATCTTGCATTTGCTAAACATATTACGGTACCTGATATGCCAAAGTCGAAGATGGCTAAGTTAACAGTCATGAGCTCAGGGGGCTTTAACTTGGTCTTTCGTCTGATGGTCATGTAAATGACGTAGCCGTTCCCTGTTGCAGACATGATTCCTGCAGGGGAGAGAGAGAGAGGGGGAGACTGAGTGAGAAAAAAACATTTACGTTTTTGTAGTACCGTTCTTAGAGTCGCCTGCCAGATAGTAGTAGACCTTTTTCACAGCAGCCATTTTTGACATGAAACCGCAGATAAACACAGGTGTTACTAATGACATGAATGAAGGTTCTGTTCCATTTAAGTGTAGCAGAGTCTTTCCAGTGAGCCAGCATGAAGAATAGCAGGACCCTGGCTGTGTTAGACCTGAATGGAACAGAACCTTCATTAATGGTATTAGTAACACCTGTGTTTACTCTGCTGTTCATGTCAAAGTGGCTGCTGTGAAAAAAGTCTGTTTGGCCTCTTGACTGTCAATGCCCTTATTGTGTGGAAAAAAATTGCACTATGAATATCCCCATCTTGGAAAACCAGTTTTTCTTCAATAGTATTTACATATGTACACATGCCAATGACCATAACACAGCAGACAACAGATCAATATCAATCAATCAATCCACTGTTTCATTTTGGGGAAAACCGCCCCCACACGTATAATGCTAACCAGGCAGATGGTTGCGTGGGCCAGAGCTAGTTTAGAGTCAGATTGGAATGACATTATCATAGTGAACTAACTACATCCATGCACTAACGATCACACTGCTTCCAACTTCCTTCTCACCCAACTTGTCGCAGGTAATAGTAGAGCATTACAACTTGTTGTAGCCTAAAATAGGTTTGCCTTGTTTCCTATTGCGCTTGACCTGATTCTTCTTGTTGCTCTTGTAAACATTTCTAAACCTATGCATAAACCTAACCTGTGATGTGATGTAAAAAAAATTGCCTCTAAATATCATAAATGAAATACCCTTGAATCTGTATAGTCTACATGGTGCTAAATCTCCAAAAAAATACATATTGCACCTTTAGTGAAGACACTGATTTCATTCAAATGATTAAATTTAAAGTCATTTGGTCTTCAAAAATCCATCCACTTTTTGCAGGTAGGCTAATGGCAGACAAACTCCAGTCAGTGCATCCCAACTGGGCTATGGTCTTTAATTGTTACCCAATTATTGGGGAGCATATGTATACAGGGGTTTTCAATAATAAGAGTAAGGTAACACAAGTAAACGTGTTACCCGATTTCCTGCCATAGCCAGGTTACCCTCAAATTTCTTGTGTGCATGTAAACATACTGAAAAACTCAAATCCTTCCAGTCAGGCCAGTCTGCAGTCTGCTGGTTTGTCTCATTTGAATAAGAGGAAACAGAGTTATCAGGCAGTAAGTATCCACTGTGACTGCCCTGTCTTCAAATTCATTCAGTAAAAACTTTTCTAACTAAATTGCATTTATTTGCTAAACAACATGCAGAACATTATTTTTATCCTGAGCCATAGAAATTACAGAACAAAACCATGAGAGCTGAATTATATAGGACCTTTATTCTATAATACAGCTGAGGCCGCTCACTCTTCTCAATATAGAGACAAAAATCTATCAAACGCTTGGATGCACATTCAATATATGAAGTCAATTTTTAATCTTAAAACAGCAGACTCAAGCCATCAAATTATCTTCGAGTGACTGAGAACGTAACCTTTGGAAATGTTTGGAAATGTATCTTCATCCTTACTTTTAATTTAAAGAAAGGCAGAAGCAAAAGAATGTAAGAGAAAAGAAAATTGACAGCATGATTCCGACCCCCCCTTGTGAAATTTTTACATCTATGAGTTCTTTGTGCTGCTAATTATACTCATAACACAGCATCTTCTGATAGTCGCCTCAGGGTCATGACAACTAAATTGCTTTTCATGGCCTACTGTATACTGCTGGTGTGAGGAAAGATGTCTTGAACAACAGAGCCTGTTCACAATACACAGTGACAAGACAGGAATAGGAGTGAACAACAGTGCGAGGGGATGAGTGCACAGTTCTATCCAAAATGCCTGAAGATATACTGAGCAAAGCATTTTTAGTCTGGGCTGACAGAGCTGAGATGGAGTCCCTATTCCTGTCGGTGTTAGCAGTAATGCTGTACATATTGAGCGATACAGCAGCAGAGGCCAAATTTTGAACATATGCAGCCCAGTTTAATGGTACTTCCAGACAAGAGCATTAGAGCACTTAAAGGAATACTCCAAATACCGTTCTTCCAACTTACTGAGACTGAGACAAGATGTTCGATACCATTTTCACCTCTGTACGTCCACTGCTTTGGTTCCGATGGGTAGCATTTCGTGTTAGCTTAGCATAAAGACTTGAGTTCTACAGGAGTCATTAGCCTAGCTCCGTCAAAGTGAAAAAATAAACAGCAACTCCAAAGCTGTCTTATTTACACAATGTATCGTGTATTTGAAATACATGTCTTGGAATTAAAAAAACAAACAAAAAAAAAAAAAAACGCAAGTTGTTTCTAGTTAGATGGTAAGGAGTACATCTGCTGAAAATATGTATCCTTCCATCTGTGTGCAGCGGTTATAGTTCCAACCATCTTCTCCTAAAACAAAAACAAAAAAAATTCCAAGACATGTATTTTTAAAATTCTGAGCATTTTTCCTCATTTTTATTACAGTTAAAGATCAATTGAAAATCAAACAATGACACTTTTTTCTCATATTTTCTGGTGATTAAGTTCAGTTTCTGTATGGGTTGCTCTTTTTGTTGTCTGTTCAACAGATAACCACCCCAAACCACTGTTATTGCTGCTGGAAATGCAACAGAAATACAACAGCAAATTTTCCCAAACTGTTGGAGATAATTACCTGAATAAAAGCTTGGGTACACAATGTAGTATAGCTTTCCACTATGCAGTATTAAGGTTAGGGTGTTTTTCTCTTTATAGTGTTGTTCTATCTCTGTCACTGTTGAATAACCATATTGAATGATGTACTGATGATATATGATATACTGTACTGGGGAGAGAAGGAATAAACAAACTTATAACAAAAGGTGAAAAAATTATATATAAAGGAAATAGAGATGCTCTGCCAAGGTGGACATGCATTATCACATCAAGCCATGTGGAAAAGTGGATCTCAATGAATTGCAGATCCTGAAAACACATTTCCTATATCTACATTCTTCCTCTAACTGTCCCTCTTTATCTTTTATTCTGCCCCTCAGACGTGAAGCCACAGTAAATTGCTTTCTTCCACTAAAGCCCACATGCTGCACTTCATGTCAGAGTTTGCCATGTGTTTTCTTGCCTCTCATTTGTGCGTTGACAATAAACACTTTGTGACTCGAGCTGTCTGAGAGCGCTCAATCAGCCCGCAGCAAACAGGTTTTCTGCTTTCTCTTACCATCAAGTTTTTCATTATCATAGCTGAGGAAACTGCCCTCCAACACAAATGACTAACATTTCTGCTATGTGCCTGTCGCAAAGGCTATCTCCAAGACAACAGACAGAAAGTTGAGCATAGCCATGACACCAAAACAAAGTCCAGCCCACGACTTGGAGTGACAGGCGTCTGGAGGCACATGAGATCCTGCAGTCCTCAAACTGCCTTGCTTTGGTTTATTTCTACATTAATCTGGAACTGGCTTCATTCTTTGGTTGAGTAGGCACAGACTGACTTGTCCCATTCACCTACATTCATTGGACTGTAGTGAAAGCAACAGGCAGAAATGTCTCATCGTCAAATATCAAATACGGGTGGCTTTCCCGCTCTCTATGTTGCCACGTCACACTGATGCACAGCACAGAATGATGGATTAAGTTGGAAAAGGGGATATGATCGTACTATGGGTAATTTTTTGTAAATACAGGAAGTGAAAGACTGAAACGTTCAAGAAGTTTATCTCAGGTTTACCAACAAAACATCTCCCGTGCCACAATTTCAAAAATACGCAGAGTGCTTTTGGTTATTTCAATGGCCTTCTGAGCTTCCCACTGTGGCTTCTTGTACTGAATATGAAGGGTGGAACTCACAAAGAAGTGACATGATAAAAATAAAATTGCTAAATGATGAAAAGAGAGAGAAATAAGTGCAACTCGGCTGATAAATTCATTCATTAATCAGAAGTCATTTTAATTTTTAAAAAAATTAAAGAACACTTGATTTGATAAACGCACACCTGTCTTTATCGAGACAAGCACTCGTTCTGCTTCTGTGCAAAATTGCCGAAGGTTAACTGACAGACAACGTGGAATAATGAAATGCTTACTCCATGGTTTTTGTCAGTTGAGTCTGAAAGGTCCCCACTTTAATTAACCTTCGGCAATTTTGCATAGTGCACTTTTAAAACAATTATTCCACGCCTGGAGTTTTGTTTGTCTGAGTTTTTTTTTTTTTTTTTTTTTCCAGTGGACATCCTG